>JAZGTJ010018756.1:0-11266 GCA_036877575.1 Botia almorhae | reverse complement strand
ATTGGTCTGGTTCCTGTGTCCTGACCGACACCCGGGAGTGATTACCACAAAATTAAGACCCGGCAATAGAACTTATATACAGTCCTTCTAAGTCTCACTAACATGGATCCCGATATGTCAGCATCTCCGTTACACAAGTACTGTTAAGACATTTTAGGACGTTAATAGTTTAGTTTACGGTTAAGAATTGTTCCAGGTGATGATTCGAATTGGGTAATTTAAAATAAATGATGAAGGTGAGTTATTCTTTTATCCTGCCATACAGAGCTGGACTGGGACAAAAAAATTAGCCCTGGCATTTTGGCCCAGACCAGCCCACTACATACGATTAAAAATACCACACATCTTTGCACGGCATTGAATATTGTGACGAGGCGCACTGGGGCATTAAAACGCCGCCGCCTTCCGCCAAGAAGAGGAGGGAGATTCGGATAGAGGCTAAGTCACGGATGAGAGCAGCGATTGAGAGGAAGGCGAAGACTGGGCTGATAGCGACGTCTGGAAGTGCCGCCAGCCGGAGATACGTTGCGTGTCCCCCGCAACCGCCGAGAGCAGCAAGTGGCCGGAAGCCACCGAGAGCACGAGCCACCGCACACTCGCGTCGCCAGGAGAATGCGGGCATAATAGTGAGGAATCACCGACAACAGTAGGCGGCACCCCACTAAAGGTGTTCACAGAGGAGAACGGCGTGCCTTTCTGCCCTGGGAAGATGGACGAGCTGCTCCGACGCCTGACGGAGGTAAACGTCCGCCAGCAGGCACTGGTTGAGCACCTGGCCACCCGTCAGAGCCGGACGGAGGAAGGACTCGCGACCTTGCGCGGCCACGCGGACCTCGACGCGCCACTACCCGACCTGACCCGCATCACGCACCACGGGCCGCTCGAGAAGGAGCGCATCGCCGCGCAGGTCGCAGAACGGGTGGTCGAGCTGGCGGACGGCGGACAACACCGCGAGGCCGGGGAAAAGACGCAGCCGTTCCCTCGGAGGGTGGTCCAGGAGCGACGCGCGCCGGAGGGCGCCCCACACTCTCCCCGCCCTCCCCTCGTTCCTCCCCCGCTATCCACTGTCACCCCTGGGACCAGGCCGGCACTTGGGGGGGGGGTGTGACGAGGCGCACCGGGGCTGTCAGCATCGCCCTGGCAACGGACGCGCCGCACCTGCCCGAGCTCATCACGGGCGGACCGGGCACAGCTGCGCCGCGTCACCACGTGGCGTTAAAACGCCGCCGCCTTCCGCCAAGAAGAGGAGGGAGATTCGGATAGAGGCTAAGTCACGGATGAGAGCAGCGATTGAGAGCAAGGCGAAGACTGGGCTGATAGCGACGTCTGGAAGTGCCGCCAGCCGGAGATACGTTGCGTTTCCTCCGCAACCGCCGAGAGCAGCGAGTGGCCGGAAGCCACCGAGAGCACGAGCCACCGCACACTCGCGTCGCCAGGAGGGACGCAAGCACGAGCTGCACCAGCCGTGCCAGCACCAGCTCCTGCACCAGCAGCCAGCCCGGCTGTTTCCCCCACGCATCTCTCACCCACCTTTTCTCAATAAATTTTTGCACCACCTATCTTGTCGTGTGATTCTTCACCCGTGACAATATGTATACCAACTTCTATTCTATAAAAGCACTAAAGCCATATAATAGTGAGATTTGACACATTAAATACTTGTGTAAGTGTAATTTATTAATACAATAAAACTATAATCCACACAGATACATTCTAAAACAATCTATGACATCTATCTTGTGTATGTCTGTGTGTATGAAGGAGAAAGAGACAAAATAAATTGTTGATTAGATGATCACGGTTTTCCATAGTATAACATTGAATAGTCATTGAGTGTCTCTCACTGACACTCTCCTATCTCTTATTGACACTCCTCTGTCTTGCTGACATTCCTTATCTGGGGATGTCTCAACCTTGTTCAGAAAGACATAAGAGACTATGGGGTTTTTGTTAAAAATGCAGTCAGGTACCAAATTATTATTCTCTGATAAAGAGGCATACAAAGTTGCTGTTACAGAGGAGGCTCCCACACCACCAGAGGGAACTCTCACCAGCATACTAACCAGTTTACATTCTGACTCATTCCCCTTAATGTCTCATACCTGGGACTGATTACTTCCTCCACACCTCCTTTTCATTACCGTTCCCTATTTAAGCCACTCTCATACCCTGCGAAGTCTTGATTTGCCCTGGCTCTCATTGCTGAGCGGGTTTTCCTGCATTCTTGTTTTTATGTATTTGATCATGGATTGTCTATCATTTTTGCCTGTTTGCTGCCTGCCCTGATCTTTAGACTGTTTTTGTATT
Organism: Botia almorhae; assembly: GCA_036877575.1. Lineage (NCBI taxonomy): Eukaryota > Metazoa > Chordata > Actinopteri > Cypriniformes > Botiidae > Botia > Botia almorhae. Next base: position 8,959 of record JAZGTJ010018756.1, on the reverse strand, counting down.
GTGATTGTTTGCTGCCTCATTATAGCTGCATTTGCATAACAATACCATATAGGAAATGGATAGAAAGTTGTTAAATAAATAAACAAATACAGTCTTGTGGGTGTCTCAGTTTCATTTCTGTATATTGTCCATAAACAGAAAATGTGACAGAAAACATGTTATTTTGACAGTTTGTAGCCGATGTCTTAAAGACCTGTTTCTTTATTTTCTGTTACTTCCTTGCATTTCTTCATCTCTGTGACTATTTAGACAGATGCACACTGATGCATAGTGTCACGCTTCACAGAGCCCAGAAGGGGGGTTGTTTAAGGATGTGATTGGGCCAGCTAATGTCAATTACGAAAATAACCAATAGGCCGCTGATTAAATGTCTCATGCCCAATCTGCCCAGAAAAATCTGACAATTACTTTTTTTTACAAATACATTACACAGATTCAAAAACCTTATTGCCATCAATGAATGAAGCAGAAAAAGAAAGAAGTTTTATGATCTGATTAGATAAAGTATATATGAAAAGTATGAAATGCATCGACCCAAAAAGTACGTTGACCCAGCAGGAAAAGGCCCTGTGTGTCAGATGGCCAGTCTGCCCCTGCTTCCATGATGAAAAGTGGAGAGGTTTATTATGCAATTGAAAATCAGGATTGTGCCGAATTGGAGTGTATTCACATAGTGATAATGAATAAATCTGTTACATTATTAAAATAAATTTACATACATTTCAGAGCGTTATTTTCCTGTTGTTTGCCTGGTTTCTTTTGAATTGTTTATGGTTATTCGAATTGCTGCCTGCTCTTTTGACTTCTTTTTTGGATTACGTTTTGGATTGTTTGCTGCCTTCCCTGAACTGTGACTGTTTAACGTTGATGATTGTTTGCTGCCTGCCTCAACCCTCACCTGGTATATCATTTATGTTTTTGCCTCGCCTCTTTTATTGCTGTTTGCTGGTTTTTGACCCCTGCCTGTTTTGTATTTCGATTAAACTGCTGCATGTGGATCCTCATGCCTGCACGTCTTCGTTACAACAACAAGCCCATTATCCAGGTGGACATTTTTTTAGATTAAGGGTTTATTATGGCTTAATGCATTAGGGCAATAAGATAAAAAAAGGCCAAAATGAAACATGTATTGTTCTCTGATGAGTCCACCTTCACTGTCTTTCCACATCCGGGAGAGTTACGGTGTGAAGAAGCCCCAAAGAAGCGTACCACCCAGACTGTTGCATGCCCAGAGTGAAGCATGGGGGTGGATCAGTGATGGTTTGGGCTGCAATACCATGGCATTCCCTAGGCCCAATACTTGTACTAGATGGGCGCGTCACTGCCAAGGACTACCGAATCATTCTGGAGGATCATGTGCACCCAATGGTTCAAACATTGTATCCTGAAGGCGGTGCCATGTATCAGGATGTTAATGCACCAATACACACAGCAAGACTGGTGACAGAGTGGTTTGGTGAACATGAAAATGAAGTTGACCATCTCCCATGGCCTGCACAGTCACCAGATCTAAATAATATTGAGCCACTTTGGGGTGTTTTGGAGGAGCGAGTCAGGAAACGATTTCCTCCACCATCATCACGTAGTGACCTGGCCACTATTCTGCAAGAAGAATGGCTCAAAATCCCTCTGGCCACTGTGCAGGACTTTTATCTGTCATTCCCAAGACGAATTGATGCTGTATTGGCCGCAAAAGGAGGCCCTACAACATACTAATGTATTATTGTAGTCTAAAACCAGGCGTTTCAGTTTCATTGTCCAACCCCTGTATATCCTTCCTATCTACGAGAATTAGTTTCCACTAATTCCGCTGTTTACACTTTTTTACTTACCTCTTTAGTTTTATCATTATTTATCAAAGTTTCCATTTCCTCACACTATGCTACATAAATTGTCCCCTCATTTGGCCATTTTGTTATGTCTTTGGTTATGTTTTTGGCCATTTGTCTGAGATCTTATTTAAAAGTTCTTTACACAATAGATATTTTGATCCTAATGTTTCCACAGGAGTGTCTGCCATTATTTTATAATACAGCAGTTCTTAAAATTTTCCCTAACCCTAACTTATAACAACTTATTAAACTTATTTGTTATGGAGGAGGCCGCTGTTCCGCGCCAGAGGGAGCCATCACCTGAGTATTAGTTTCCATTCGAACTACATCTTCCATGAGCCTGTGCCAAGGACTGCTTACTTCCTGTTTGCAACACCTGTGCAGCTGGCTATATAAACCCCAGACTCTGTGGAACTTTTTGCGATGTCCTGTTTTGCCTAGTCAAGCATTTCAGAGTGTTTTCTATTGTTATTTGCCTGGTTATCATTTGGATTATCTAGCGCGTATTGATTGTTTGCTGCCTGCCTTTTTGACCCCTTGCTTTGGATTACGTTTTTGACTGATATCTGCCTGCCCTGACCTCTGCCTGTACCTGCCTGTATTATTTAGATTTTGCCTTTTTTTCATTGCTCTGTTTGCCTGTATATGACCTATTGCTGTTTGACCATTCTGATTAATAAAAGCTGCACATGGATCCACACGATCCAGAGTCTTCGTTACAATTTACCTCAATATGATTTTTTATTACAATATACATGTACAATCATATATCACTCTGCATTCAAAAAATGCCAAATAACTGTCAAGAATGGGTGAGGGAAGAAACCAATTGCTAAAACAGCTAATAACAAAATGGGATTTTATTGACAAAACAAAAACCCACGAGGAGGCCAAAACAAGACTTAAAAAACAGATTTAAAACAGGACTAGATAATATATACAGGAGCGCTTAAAAGCCTTTAAAAGAACACGCAACTTTTCTTTAGAGTAATTAACTGTACAGAAGTGTAGACAGTAGCAAAACCCAGTGTTTATGTGAACAAAATAGATTTACGTAGAAAGGCAGTCCATTGCCTCAGACCATTTGCACTTAGTTATTCAAGATTTGATTTGTATTTGTATAGGCTTGATGTTAATTGATATTTCTATTGAAGTGGTATGTTTAAAAAGAAATGTATATAAAACAGTTAAAAAGTACTTTACCTCAGGCAGTGTCCTGTCTTTAGAAAGGAGTCCAGCTGTGTTGGCAGTTACCTCAGACCGCAGCTTATATACCTGTTGACAGGTACCAAAATGTATATATTTTTCTTTATTATGCATTTATTTTTAAAAACTCATCTAAAAAGTACATTTATGACATGATAGCTGGCCAAAACAAAAAAAAGTTTTTTTTTCTTCTGACTGCTATCTATTTTATTTTTTCTTTAAATTGTAAACTCATGGGAGTGGATGTTTTTCCTGAATGTCTGATAAACAATGTCTAAGATCACATATGCTAAAATCCAGTCATAATCCAGAGAAAATGTTTTGGAGTATTAATAACTGTGGCCAACAAATTGTTGAAAAACATTTCATTCGGAGAAAAACTCATTTTGTTTTTATAATTAACTTATAAACTCATAATTTGTTTATATTATTATCATGTTGTTGCTCAAAATGGTCTAACCCACATGGTGTGGGTTTGTCCTGCCCACACTGTACCACAATAAACCCACACTTACTCACTGTGGACCCACACAGGCATGTTTTCTGAGGTGGGCGCACCACCCTTTGATTGCAGGCGTGGCCTACCTGTCCAATGCCACGTTTTACCTATATTAGGGAAGTATTTGTGGTATGCTAATAAAACAAAAACCTTCTTTTTTAATCACCACCAATCATTTTGATAACAGAATTTACTAATATAAATCCTGTTGGGACTGTGCAGTGATAAAAACCCTTCAGATAACAAAAACGGATACAGCAGAATGTTATACTTATATATTCTGGGACATATGATTGTATATAACACTGATTTGTGATGTGCATAATAAATAATTATACTTGAATATTCTATCTAAAAGAGGATCAATAACATTTAAAAAGGAAAATAATAAAATTCACAGTTGCACAACTGGGTGTAAGTCTAATTAAATGCGGAGGGGCTGTGGTTGGAGAATTGCAAAGAGTGCAGCATGAATGGTAATGCTAATAAGGAGTTAAGAAGGCAACTTGAATAGGACTGCATCTACTGTAGTATGCATTGTATCCCTAATGGTCGACATTGTTTAGCAGACAACAGCTGGGGCGAGCTTGATTGATCTGACCTGCCATGGTGCTATACGCTTGATAAAAAAATGCCAATACAAAAACACTGTTTATATAGAGGTGTTACTTTTTCATCAGCAGCTATCTATGAAGTGTATGTTTTTTACATACACTCACATATTCAACAACAGGGAATTCATTATTTTGGTTTAGACCGTTTATTTTGGTTTGGTTCTGACAGGTGTGAGAGAAACATGAACACTGTATCTCCATCTATCCTAATATTTCTGTGTATTTTTTTACATCATTTACAGTACATTGTTTATAGCATATTGTTTACAGTACAGTGTATGTTTACAGTACAATGAGGAGCTGCATTATGTTGAGCCCTGCCTGAACGAAACTCTGGTTCAAGCTGACATCAGCAATAAAGATGTAAGTGCAGTTTATATTTGTTTGTGTGTGTTCTGTAATCGCAATATTGCTTTTGTTCAACAAAAAAGTAAAGTACGTAAATAAATAGGGAATGTTTTTAGGAAACTGACAAATGTTTATTATTAGTAGTGTTAACATATATCATGATTTATTACCCCCTCTCTCCCCTGTTTAATGATTTGTCCAGTTGTCAGTCAAAAGTTTGTACATGTCTTTGGATCTAAACCCTCTCCATATGAAACTGACTCCCACTATTCCTTTCTCCCAATAGCTAAGTAAGCAAGCAAGTAAGTGGGAATGTTTAAAGGTTTTGATAGGGGAAATAATATGTACGATGTGTGTGTGTGCTTCTAGCAGGGTCAACACACACACACCCACACACACACAATTTTTAAAAATCAGAGAGATCATAAAAAAGTGCATTTCAATATTATACTTAGTACTGCTATGATAAACTACTAAAACAAAAACTACTAAATAAACTTTCACAGATGTTTACATGTTTTACCGTGTGTGATCTGACACCTTTTAGGTTAAATCTGACCTAAATAGTATTACAATCAGACAGAAGACTTCTCTCTTGTCTGTTTTAGCTCAACCTCATAAATCACTGCACTGGGAGGCAGACTTTGTTATTAAAATAAAAATCTATTGATTAATTACAATTGGTTAAGTAATTCAAGTATGTTGCAAATACTCTATTTAAGTTAAAGTACAAATATCAAAAGTATTTTAGTCAAAGCAATATCAGCATTGGTTCTGGTGCTGGAGACACTCTTTAGGTTGTCATAAAGCAGCATCTGATGTCACTGTCGTTGTCACAAATATTTAAAGGTAAAATAAGTGAAAAATTCTAATTTGAGTCGGACTAACAGTGTCAACTTAGTAATATGGTCCGCAATCAGATACAGGTCTGACATTGCGATTACTCTGAACAGTCATATCAGAATTCGTTTATTTCACTAATTTAACATTCATCACAATTCTGTGCTGGCATGCAGTTCATTGGTTACACATGAAGGACAGCTAGGAAGGTGGCCAGTGAAGGAACAGTGAGGTGATCCTTCTAGACATGCCAAACCAGAGGGGTCCTATTGTAGCAGCCTGTATATGAGAGCATAGAAAAACAGAAAAACATGGCTGCAATGTCAACAAACAGTTAAAGCAAAGCCTTAAAGAGATACTCCATCCGAAAATAAAAAATGATTAAACAATTTGATTAGATAATTATTCAATAATTATATTAAATAATTTGATATTGGTTTCTTTTAAAACATGTGAACAGCTAAAACAAAACAAACCTATCTGAGCACTAGATCTGAATTAAACACTAAGTCTAGCAGTGTGAATGTATAATTACTTTAAGAGTTTGTACATCCTATTTGCTCTTTTGTTGTTTCTCGGCAGCATTTCCGTGGACGTCTTGACAAGCTCTTTGCTAAAGGTATAGGGCTGCTGGATGTAGCACTGACTGAGGCATTTGAACTTCTCAGAGATGTGAGTATCCTTTTTTCAAGATCTAGTCTTCCTGAAAGCTTTAGTCAAATGTATTTTCATATAATGCATTATACTGTAATGAGGGTGAGGCTGATCCATTTGCAGAAGTTTAATGGTAAAACAGTTCAACAATACAAATCGTGAAACAGAAATCAGAGTCGAGGTCACAGGCAAAGTAATCAAAATCCCAGAAAACAGTCCAACCGGCAAACAAGCAAAAGGGTAATCCAAAAGGCAAGTCTAGAGAAACAGGCAATAAATTAAACATGTAGTATCAACAAGACAATAAAAATGCTCGGTAAGGCAGTGGAACTGGCAATACTTCACAAGGCCATGATTAAATGACTGCCAAACAGGAAATTGTCATAGAATTGGCATTACAGAATCCTCCCCCAGGAGCACCTCCTGGCACTCGACTGGGACGTCACTATCATTGAGGTGCTGGACGATCAGGTATGGCTTGATGAAAGTCTTCGGTGAGTGATGGATCCAGGATATCAGTGGAGGCTTCCCATGATCTCTCCTCAGGTCCATAGCCCTCCAAGTCCACCAGATATTGGAGCTGACCCCCTTGGCGCCTTAAGTCCAGCAACTCATTCACCTTGTATGCTGATGATCCATCTATGTCCAGCGGTGGCAGTGGCTCTTGATTCCCAGCATTGGGGTCACCATCCAGGTGGACCGGTTTAAGGAGCGAGACATGGAAGGATGGAGAGATATGTAATTAGTAGGAAGCTCAAGCTGGTACATGACCTCATTAATCTGTTTGATTATTTTAAATGGGCCAACATAGCCAGACCTGTTGTCCTGGTTGGTAGGAAGGGTGTGGGCGATGTCATCTGTTGGCCTGGAATTATTGGGTTTTGATGGCTCTTTGTAGACGGACATGGGCACTGTCCCAGACCCTCTCACTACATCTGATGCAGTCATCAACTGCAGTTACTGATGAGGGTTCTCTGGGCCACGGGAACAAGGGGGGTTGGTATCCCAAGATGCATTGGAAAGGGGTCATGCCAGTGGAAGTGTGTGTTAGGGAATTTTGAGCATACTTAGCCCGTGGAAGGAATTGGTTCTGTTCACAACTACAATAAGTTCTGAGATGCCTGCCGATCTCCTGGTTCAACCTTTCCACTTGGCCATTTGACTGTTGATGGTATCCTGATGCAAGACTTGATGTCTAATTGTTTACAGAAGGCTTTCCAAACCTGAGAGGTAAATTGTCATTTATTAGAAACAATATCCTTAAGTAAACCATAGACTCTTTCTCTTCCTCACCATTTGTGATGTAGACATTGAAAAGCAAACAGTTGAGAAATTAAAATATATTTAATTAATGAATAAAGAAATCATACAAAACAGGTAAATTAGGAAATACTTACAATATTATAGCAAATCATTAATAAGATGTGCATTAACAATTCTAAAAAAAAGTCTAAAGGGTTGTGATTGGTTATACTGATAGCAATATTAAATATGTGTCAGATTTAATAATAAAATTTTATACTTTAAGGCTGCAATTTGCGACTTGTTTTGGTTAAAAATAAAACCAGTTATTTAGGAAATGTCATTATGATTTCAACATATGCAAATAAAAGTATGTAAAGTAACCTGCAAGTTTATGTTTCAAACAAAGATGGTTATAAAGAGGCAATTCACAGATTGCAGCTTTAATAATGAAAATATGTGTTTTGCATAGCTAACCCCTAATTGTCAACTAACTTTGTTTATTAATCAAAAAAAATCCTTCTATCTTCTATATTGTTAATATTTTTCTAGCTTTGACTGTTCCTTGTACTTGTAAACATAGCTTTGTAGACTACACTTAATTGGCTTTTTAGCAAAAGTGTTAGTTAGAGAAATGCTTTATCATTTGTACGTTGCTTTGAATAAATCGTCTGCTAAATATATATTTGAATGTATAAACATTACACACATCCAACAGTAACAATTACTATACAGACATTTGTCCTGAAAACTTGTCCATCTCCACAGAGCATTTGGACAGACTCACTGGACAGTCTGTTGGGCAAAGTGGATTTAGACGGTTGTGAATAGAGCAAAAAAATTAAATTGCCCCCACAAAACAAAAAGATAAATGTGATCAAATTGGATTAAAAACATGAAACCTTGTGACGACCTCATGTCTCCTAATGGGCTCTTCTCCATACTTTGTGATTGTGGTTCTGGGAGGATGCAGATTCACTGATCTGTGTGATGGTAATGTGTGTGTGTGTTCAGTTCAACGAGACAGGCCGAGGCAGTTGCTGCAGTCAGGCCATCATGTTAGTGACGGACGGTGCTGTGGACACATATGATTTCGTCTTTGCCAAGTACAACTGGCCTGACAAAAAGGTAAGAGAATATCTGTCCGGTCACAGCATCAGCTCTTCATGCTGTCATTGACACTCCGTTTCTCTTCCTGTATGTGATGTACATTGTTTCTGTATGTCATTTGGTAGAGTAACATTACTGTGTTCCCTTTCAGTCAGTCACGTTCAACGTTACGTCAAGTGACTGACGTATGGGGTCTTGCTTGAGAGCCCTATCACCTTCGCGTTGTAAAAAATCGCGCCAATGAGCATCGGCCGAGAGGAGAAAGCCAATGAGCATTTGGGCAAAGCGCAGTGCGTCGGCTCACGCCGGAAGCGGGGTGTATAAAGCCGGCCGGCACTCGCTTTCATTCAGCTTCTTGCTTCGGAGCCGAGTGTGTGTTTTACACTCGCTCACATCTTCGCGGTGTTCGCCAGCATTCGCCAGCGTTCAGCGCTTACAAGGCGGATTCTGACGAGCACATTCTCACAGAGAGCTATTTCCTCTAAACGAGCTCCACGGGCGACAAGCGTCTTTTTAAAGACGTCTTTCCATCCGTGTGACGAGCGTCTTTTTAAAGACGTCTTTCCGAGCGTCTTTTTAAAGACGTCTTTCCGTCCGTGCGCTTCTGGATGCGG
>JAZGTJ010018755.1:0-11266 GCA_036877575.1 Botia almorhae | reverse complement strand
TTGTGTTCTGTGTACATTTATCATACATGTAAAGCTGCTTTGTAACAATGTCCTTTTGTGAAAAGCGCTATACAAATAAAGTTGAATTGAATTAAATTGAATTGTTACATGAAATATACAGTGAGGCAGTGAAGTGACATGGAGGCCAAATCAGTTGACCTGTCCTCAGAATTTCTCCTCTGGATTTAACCAATGCAGTTGGTGCACACACACTGGAGTAGAGAGTGTGAACAAACACACACAAACAACGTGTTAGAAAAAGAACAATGTCAAACAAATGTTAAAAAAGTCAACAAAAAGTTTATTTAGTCTTGACAGATGCTCATTTACTTGTACGCTTATGATTTAGTGATTTGATGAGAATGCACAGATAAGAATGGATCAGAACTGAGTTCATGACAGGAATGAATGATCAGAATGATTTGGGATTAAATGGAAGTGTGTGTTTTAGCTGTCCACGCTGATGATCCAGTCAATCCAGCGACTAAAGCTTCTCACTTTCGTGTACACACCAGGATAGTACAGATTTCCACAGCTGATCCCCCACGATACGATGCCTTCTAAATAGCCGTCACAGATGAGAGGCCCGCCCGAGTCGCCCTGCCAGTGACAAACAGAACTGTGACGCTGTCTTCAGTGAAATGATTGTACAGTGTGAGATACAAAAGCATAGTGAAAATGCTTCTGTTTAAGACTACAAATTATTATCATTTAGGCAGCATAGCAATTCAAGTTGAAGTTTCCAAAAACACAAATTATCTGGACAATCTTGTGACCTTCAACATCTTTACAGTTTTATAAGCTGTTTCACTGTTTATCTTTCATAATGGTTTTGTATATAGACTGTGTTAACTGTGTTAGCTGTGTTAACTGTGCTAGCAGTGTTAACTTGTGTTAGCTGCGTTGGCCTGTGTTAGCTGTGTTAACTGCGTTAGCTGCGTTAACTGTGTTGGCCTGTGTTACCCTGTGTTAGACTGTGTTAGCCTGTGTTAGACTGTGTTAGCTGTGTTAACTTTGTTAGCTGTGTTAGACTGTGTTAGACTTTGTTAGCTGTGTTAGACTGTGTTAGCTGTGTTAACTGTATTAGCCCATGTTAGCTGTGTTAGCTGTGTTTGTGCATCCTCTTTGCGTTTCTTCCAAAGACAGACAGATAACTCACGGGGAGTTTGTAACAGTGTGTCATATCTGAGTACATCTACATCTCTCTGAATTCTGGTGGGTTTTACGAATTTGAATTGATCAGTCACAAACTGAGGAAACAACAGACTGAAGTGGCAACAGGTAGATGACTTTGAGCAGATGATGAAGAACAGGTCAGATCCACCCTGACAGGATCCACAATTTAAAAACACCCCAAAATAAAAATTCTGCCATTGTTTACTCACACTCATGTCATTCCAAACCTGTTTGACTTTTTCCTTCTGTGGAACACAAAAGAAGATATGAAGACAAAAGATATTTTGAGAAATGTTTCAGTGGTTTTGTGGTAGACTATGGAAGTCAATGAGTGCCACTGTTGTTTGGTTTCCAACATACTTCAAAAGATCTTCTTTTGTGTTCCACAGAGACAAAAGGAAACAGTCATACAGGTTTGGAATGACATGAGGGTGAGTAAATGATGGAGGAATGCTTTACAATGCCTGCATTTCAATGACTGACTCACCAAAAATGAGCTTAACATTCTGTAGCTTTGGAAAGTCACCCGCACCTTTAAGAAACACACATTTCGCCTCTGATTACCTGGCAGGAGTCTTTTCCACCGAAGCGAGAACCAGCACAGAGCATGCTCTCACTGACTCGATACAAGTAGTATATTTGACAGTTTTGGATGTACTCTATGTCGACCGCACGCAGAACTGGTGACAGATAGAAGCTGTAGATCCGTGTGACGCCCCAGCCACTCACAGTACAGCTGCTTCTGGGCGCCAGATCAGCCGTGTCTGTGTCTGGTAGCTGCGCAGGCTGAACATTAGCATTAAGCTGCGCTGGAGTGCTGAGCTGGAAAACATGAGGTGGGACACTTCAGTCAACCAATGTAGTTGCACAAAGAGTTTCCAAACAGCCCTGTGCACATTCAGCTGTTCAAACACATTTAATGTCTAAACGAACAGGTTCAAAGATTGCTTTTTGTGTCGCTCACCTTAATGAGCAGTATGTCATTGTTAAAGGTTCTTGGGTTGTAGGCAAAATGACTGTAGATTCTGGAGACGTTAAAAACCTGCTCAAATCCCTCTTCTACTGCGAGATTGTGCTCACTCAACACTACCTGAATCACACTGGCCCTGTACCAAAACAAAAGACTTTTAACACAGAAAAACGTTCATTTATTTAAACGTTCATTTATTTAAATGTTGTATAAAATTTTATTTTAAACCTCTATTAGATCTATGACGCTCTAATGTTTGTTAATTTCATAGCCAGTGTGTAGCATTGACCTGTCTGCAGTACTTACGGCCGCCAGCAGTGGGCAGCAGATATCACCCATTGCGGCAGAATGAGGGTTCCGCCACAGAAATGCTTCCTGTCGTACTGAAGTGACGCCTGGTACTTGATCGAGTACGGCAGGACCTCCTGACCCCCGATGATTCTTTGTGAGAACGTGTCTGATCAAGTCAAAGAACAGGGTTGAAATCTGAAGACGGAGCATTCGGCTTTTATTTTGCTGTTTACAGCCTGTTCGTTCACATCTACGTATTTGAAAGAAATAGTTGGGAACATATTTTTTAAGTTATACCAGTCAGGATTTAAAAGTATGACATTAAAATGACTTGTATAGCCAAATTGATGAAACATAAAAAATGAAGGCAGGGACGTTTTTTTTTTACATCGCAGCAGAAAACTGTTACACCAGTGTCTCACGAATAACTGCCCAAGAACTGTCCAACATTTGCCGTGATAAGCAAGTGTTTTTAATTCTTGTGTTATATGTTGTATGCTTAAATATCAAACGTAGAAAATCCATCAATTCTTCTTTTATTTTCAAGCTGCAATCTGAAACTTCCACCTCTCTACCGCCATCTCTGTTTGAAACGTAAAACTGCAGCTTGCTTGACACACTTTTTATTATGCATGTTAAAGTCAAATAAAGTCATTTCCCGGGAAATCAGGCAAGACAGCTCAACGGATAAACCATCACTACAAACTTATGCATTTGCTCAATAACTGATTACTGTTCATGTTTAACTCCAAATAAGTTACAAATTGCAGCCTTAAAAGAAAAAGAAGCCATTACCTTTGACGGTCGCAGCCAACACAAGAAACATTGTTTCCCATAATAATCCAGCCATCCTTTAAGTGCCTGTAACCAAGAGAATAAGCATGCAGAGCACACAAGCATAAAATTGAAGCAGCTCATATATTCTATGATAAATGGAAATGAGAGGGAGTGATTATAAAGAAATGAGTCTTTATGGCTGATTGCTTCTCTCAATAATAGCAACATGATAACCAGTGTATGAGTGTAGACAAGCACACAACACATGTAATACATATTACGTTGCATTTTAAACTCTTCTTTGAATCAAGACGCGTTTGTTCTTAAGTGGTTTGAAAGGAAGAAAACATCTTTTAGACTCACCAGTGACAGTTCTTCACCTGCGAAACCTTGAATTAACCTCCAACTGCTGAATTCTGCAACTCCCATAAACCTTTTATAATGAAACCGAATCCATGTTCACCGTCTTTGTGGACACTTTGTCTGGTGTCTGTGGAACAACAAACAGCGTGTTTATCCCACAGTACAACTGAAACTGACCCAGTAGTTAACAAAGCCAGCGTCCCTCAGGTGGGACAAATATCTGTTTTGAAAGCTCTGTTATCTGCAATTGTTGGGTGTTTTGGAACAACGCCCTGTTCAGACACCCTGCGGGCAGCATTAAAATCTAGCACTGTGAGTATTGTCACTTCGTTTCAAAGAGTTTGAAAAAATGATGCCGCTTTGAGTTACATGAACAAAACCATCTTTTAAACACAATAAAGAGGAGAGAAAAGAACGGTTAATCTGTTTCTGTTTATTTTAGTAGACATCTCATATCTCATAGTAGACAAAAATGTTTTTTTTACGGTTTAACCAAAGCGACTTACAGTACATTCAAGTTATAATTTTGTCGATACACGTGCTCCCCTGGGCAACGAACCCGCAATCTTTGCGTTGCTAGCGCAATGCTCTCCCAGCTGAGCTACAGGAACACATTTAGCCCCCTGACTGCTATGAAATGAGTGCTCACAACAGGACGAGCTTTTCAAACGCCTCCGCGTGAAATTGCTCAAATGACCAAATCAATTCGAGTGAAAGATTCTCGCGTCATACCAATTTGAGACCCGTTTCCTTCATAAATTTCTAACAGTTATATTGTTCTAACAGTTCTAACAGTTATATTGATGATCAGCTTAGCAGAACAGTCTTATAAAAATATGCAGGAAAACGACTCACAGTGTTAATTTACGTGGGATTTTATAAATGTTTTTACGTGGGAATGTTTCAGAGAATATTTAGCAGACAGTGTAAATATTCATGTTGTACGGAGAAATCACACCTGATTCAGATCATCATTGGTCTGATCAAAACATTGATAACATCATACATGGATGTTATGATAGATTAAATAGTTTCATTCAAACAGATTCATTGAAAACATGACAACACCTATCCAAAACAATCAGTTCCATGTTATCTACTGTAGTGTAACAGATGTGTATAATAAACACATTATTTCCCAGATAAAAGCAGGCAATTGTTTAATATTAATACTAATAATAACCATTCTGAAAATCAGAAGAGTAAACATCACATTCAGAATAAACAACTGTTGCTATGAAAGGTTTTGCTTTATTTCCTGTCTCATAAGTACAGCACCTCACACTCATCATAACTGCCGCTGTTTAGCAGGTCTCTGCTGTACAACGGCTGCCGTCTGCAGCGCTGATTTAAGAATCTCTCTGGGGAAAACGTCTGACATTATAATTTTCAAAACAACAGTCTACAGTCTCTGTGTAAATAAGAGTAAATTCAGGTCTCAAGAGTGTCGCCCAGTGTCCTGTAACAGGCTTCAGAAAGACTCATAATGTCTCATAATAACTTATAATGTCAGAGATTTGGTTCATCCAGGTAAATTGGAAGAGTATCAGGTTTAAACTGTTTTTTGTGTATATTGTGTGTCTATTGTACATCGAACAGATTCGATCAAAAGATTAATATGTCTCCCATGATAATATGACTTCATATGAGTTTTATTTTAATCAACGCTTCCCCATGCAGAAATCTCTCCAGATCTCACTAGCGCTGAGACATTAATGTCACCCAATTACCATGACGACTCTATTTCAGACGCCACATATTAATGAATGAGACATTATGATTAATAGTCTCCTGAAAACAGAACAAGCCTCTAATAAACTATGACAGGTTCTCCAGGGTTCTGAGCAACCAACACAGAACCCCAAACTCCTGAGGAAGGTAAAGGGATTGGCAGGAAATGGCAGTGGTCAGCAGCCGGGGGGAGAGAGAACAGGACGAGAGATCACTGCATGCTGTGTCAGAGGAGATCATTAGCTGACCTCACAGGCACATCTCACCACACCTTCATTTTTAATGATGTCTGCTCCAGATCTGAGGCAGCCCCACGAAACCCAGAGCAGTCACAGAGCAGCCCTCAGCTCACACTCCCAAAACAAAGAGTTACAACAATCCACTGTTGCCATCATCCTTCTGCTGTTTTGACACGTTGAGATAACTAGAAAAAGGCTGTAGAAGATATTGGCAGATAAAGACACTTTAAAAGGACACATGTAAAATGCATGACTATCAGACATGCATGCACACATTCTATCAGACAGATTTATTCAGCAAGAATAATCATGCTTTTAAAACGTTTAAAATGTAGATCGTGTGGTTTTTGCAGTAACATACAGGGGCAAATGACTGAATTAATACAGTGATAAATTTTGAGATGACTGGTAATATTTTACTCCTATTACACGCATAAGCCACATCAATCCATTTTGACGAGTGTTGCCATAGAGACGAATCATTTTCGAGTCTGTTGAGAACATTTTAAAAACAAGTCCAATGAAAGTGTTAGTTTATCCATCAAATGTTGTTTAACCAACAGCAGCTTACTGTTTTATATTTGTTGTGTATATAATTTAAAAAATATTTTTTAAATGAAGTAAACAAAAGTAAACACAAATCTGTACACCTTCCCAACTGACTTTAACAACAAGAACAAGAAAACCTGAGAAACGAACATTACGTTTATAATTTACAATAAATGAAATAAAAGAAGTGATCTTACACAACGTACAGAGAGGAGACTTCAGACCTTATCTCAGTCTCTATGAGATACCGGAATCCCACAGGAGACATGCAGGAGACACGCAGGAGACACGCATGTGCAGTGTGTAGTGGGCAATTGTGTGAATCCCTCACACAGCACACGTGTACTGAAAATACTGTTGTGAGAGCTAACAGTAACAGTGTCAGTTTGGTTGTTTATCAGTCTTGTTAATAACAGAAGGTCGTCTTGTCTAACACTGAAACTGGACTGACATCTGATTTCTGATACAGTCTGAATACAGCCTGTGTGAACTGGAGGAGAACTTCATTCATACAGTCAAAAACGCTTGTAGTTGAGCAGCTGGTTAAAAGTAGCCCAATTACACAACAGATAAATAATATTAGTTAATTGTCACTGGTTAGTTTGCAGTTACCCCCTGGATTTATTTCGTATCATCTAACAATTCATTAAAAAAGTTTGTAATAATATCTAAACGCTTAAAATAAAAAAAATGATTTCAGAAGTTATATCCAGAAGTGTTTATAATTAATAATTATAAAACTATTTAATACTGAAAGTGTCTATATTGGTGTTATAATGAATTGAATTTTAGATTTTTTAACCAAAAACTGCAGAATATAATCTGTGATGTGACACAAATGGCATACGACGTAGACAGTTGTACTGATCCTAAATCAGGTCCAAAACAAAAGGTCACAGATTGGGTGCTTCAATTATATATTGTACCTGGTCTCAGACTGCATCGTGACCATGGAGACGGAAATAAGAACTAGGAAACATGATAAGCCTGAGCTGATCCATCCCCATGTGTGGAGTCAGAATACCTGAAGCAGAGTCCCTCTCACTCTTGTCTGGAAGCTCTGGATGTGTGTCTGTCTGCAGCTCTTCTCAGTCAGTATGCAGCTGCTGCTTCTTCTGCTGTGTGTTCTTCTGGAGGTCCTCGTGGTGAGCTGTAAGTGAAGATCTACACTCAGTCCTAAATCGAAATCTGTTCAGAGCACTCACACGCTACATTACTGAATACAATGCTTTGAGCAAAGTCAATCTGTGAGATTTTACTTCAAAAAACACGGTTGAGCTCATCATCTGGAGTTTTAGTTGCGTAAACTGTGGTGAGCATTGCTGTCAATTATTACATTTAAAATATATTATTCCAAATGTTACTACAATGCAAAATGTAATAATTAAGTGACTGTCCATGAATAAAGTTGTGAATTGATGAAACAAAATGAAACGAAATCAGAACAGTTGTCAGACCATTGAAGAGTAAAATCACATTTGAGATTTTTTAAATGTTATTTGTTTGTCATAGAGATCAGTAAAGTCTTTCGTTTGCTGCTCAGATAAAGATTCAATCTCTCGTTTCTTATTTAGCGTTTTAGTGGAGATATCGCCAATGTTTCAAACTGGGCTCATCGTTTTGTTTGTTAAATATAGTTGAAGTCAGGAATTCCAATTTGAATTGAAACATTTCATATCAAAATCTTCTATGAATTTGATTATCTGAGCTTTGCTATCAAAATTCATTTTACAAGTTTCATTTGTGTTAAGTTTAAATTTAAGGTTGGAGGGCTACGCAAAACTGCCTTTTCATTTCCACATAAACAGCCCTAAAGTATAAATAGAATTTGAATGTCTGTAAATCATAATTAATCTGTAAACAACCTTTCTGATGTTGATAATCTGTGTAAAACTGTATTGATTATGATCTATAATCATTATGATTATGATTATGATATATAATCATTATGAATATATTATTGATTATGATGTATAATCATTATGATTATGATTATTGATTATGATGTATAATTACGGTAAACACATGGTAAACAAGATCAAAATGCCACGTTAATGAAATGTCTAAACACCAAAGGCCAGCGTTGTTTACTGTTTATCGTTCCTTTACAACATCGTTTTTTGATTTTTTGATTTACATCAATGATGTGATTACACATCATTGATTTACACAATCTACACGTGCGGCGAATTGAACGTTTTCTCAGTTTTAATGTTTAGAAATTTCTCACATGTAATCAGATAAAAGTCACGCTGCTTCCAGTCCCCGTGAGGTTGACCATCATTCCATTCATGTTACATAATATGCGTGAAGCGGCTCAGTTTCAGCGGCTCTTCATTTGTATAGCGTTACTTTAACCGCAGCGGGTACGACTTTCTACGTTACCTGCAGATTAATATTACCCGAGGGCATCATAAAAATACCCAAGATGCATGTTTACTCGCCTACTAACTTTTGGCTTTTTTGATGTTTGTTTGTGACGCACGTTGAGGGAAATTATAGTCGACCGCAGACACGTTTAGAAGCATAAATCTCAAAACAGACCTGTATACTTTACTGTGTATTGTTCAGCATTACAGTATTACTTACTGTAAGAGAAATTAAGAAACCATGAAAGACTTTGTTATGCTGCACTCAGCTTCTGTACGCACACTAGGGTCTAGATTTAATTGCGTCCTCCACATGCACGTTTGGCTGCATTGTGACACGTGTCTAAACACGAGCTTTGTGAAATTTAGACAAAAGCTAATTTGATATCAGTTTTCACAATGAGATGCTGTATTATTTCACAGGTCAGGATGATGTGCAGGGTCGTATAGTGGGTGGCTACGTCCCCACGCCGTACTCCATCAAGTATGTAGTGTCCATTCAGAGTGCCACGGGTCAGCACTTCTGTGGGGGAACACTCATTAACAAATACTGGGTGCTGACCGCCGCCCACTGTGATATAGGGTAAGATGACTTTGCTACACAATGTGGAAAACTTGTTAGATGGACTGAATTCTGGGTGCAGTTTTCTAACTCTGAGAAATCCTGGGAGAGATTCTGAGGTCTTGAAAAGTGTGTGTGTGCTGTTTAAATTTTACAAATTACATAAAGAGGGTATCAACAGCGTTGTTAAACGATGTTTTAGTAATCGTGACTGTTAGTGTACTAAACATTTGGTTAAGGCCTAATTCTGGATTTACATACTAGCTTTACTGTTACACTTTTATATAACCATATAAATAAATGGGACATAAATATATCTTTCTAAAGAAAATGTGGCTTTAAATTTCAAACACTGTCAATCTACGTTTTCTCAGACTAGCTTGGAAGCAAACAAATAAAACACAGGGGTGCAGATAACTAGCATTTTTGAGCATATTTTAAGTGCTATTAAATAAATAATAAAGTGCTTCTCGTGTTCTGACATCCATTCAGAAGTTTGGCAGAGATGTGAACCAGTGAGAATATAAAGATGTTTTTCTGTTTGATTGTTTTATACACCTTCTGCTCACAGACTCAGAAAACTGAGACCTGTACTACATCGTTTGCATAATTCATTGTACCAGAAGTGACCATCGGAAGTACCTCAAAACTTGAGGTTTTTCGCAGAGGTTAAAAAATATGAAAGTCTTGGTTTGTGTCTGTTCTCTAGAGCAGCAAACATGAGGATCGTGGCTGGAGATTTCTCTGTGGGTTTATATGAGGGCACAGAGCAGTTTCGCAGTCCTCATGTCTTAATACCTCATCCACAGTACAACAGAAACACCAACGACGCAGACATCATGCTCATTAAGGTGAGGCTGTGGAGTCAGTGCTGCTATTCGCTGAAGTGATTATTATATTTTCATGGCTCATTGATTCTTGTCATGCATATAAAACAAACACAAACTCTCCTGCGTCGAGTCTTATTAGATGAAGTAAATGGAGTGGCTCTCAGTAAACAGCGGTGCAGCCACGCTGCAAAGCATGATGGGAATTATTATATTAACTTTAAAAATGTCATTCTTGTCTGTGTTTTTGTACAGGGATTAATCTAAAACAGTTTGAGTGACTAATTTATTAAAGAAGTTAGCTAACACATTTCTTTTTAGTAATATAATTTTTTCACGACCCTCAAATACAGATATACGTACAGAATATCAGCACGTCATTATCACAAGATAAACACACAAGACTGTCATGAGCTGTTTGTTCTTTAGACAATGATTGTAAATAGTTTTGATTCTGTGTAAGATGGACACTAGAGTAAGTTAGTGTTTTGTTTATGATGTTTGTGTGTCTGGTACAGCTTCAGTCTCCGGTCTATCTGAACAGTTTTGTGTCTCTGGCACCTTTGCCTCGTATGGGGGCTACAGTGACGGTGGGCCGGGTGTGCAGGGTGTCCGGCTGGGGCTTCATCAGCCCCAATGGAGGAATACCTCAAACCCTGCACACGGTCAAACTGCCCATACTGTCCAGTGCAGTGTGTAACAGCACAGAGTCTTTTAATGGAAACATCACTGAGAATATGATCTGTGCGGGTTACAGCGATGGAGGAAAAGACGCATGTAAGGTCAGTTATCACTTCACATGCATTCACATTAATAATCTTCTTTACTGTGCAAAATGATTACAAATCATGATGGTGCGCTGTTGGTCCAACACACTGAGACGCACTAATAAAAACAGTGCAATGGTATTATATTCAGTATTCATTTATTCATTATTTGAATATGTTCTTTTGTTTCATTGTCAGTTACGGAACCACTAATCCTTTACTTGGTTGCACTGTGTATTACATTCTTATGTGTAGCTGAAAACATAAAACTAGTAACAGTAAGCGCATGAAACCGATAATAGAGGAATTATCAGAAGTATGAGACTGCAGCAGCTCCGATTACAGATGTGAAATGTTCTCATGTTCAATTCACACGTGATTTCAGAGGCTGTACGTGTGTGTTTCACCCTGTTGAGTTTAAATCTGACCATTGTTGTAGTGTGACCTGACTCATCCTCTCTGCAGGGGGATTCTGGTGGACCGCTGGTGTGTGAAGGTCGGGTCTATGGTATTGTGTCTTGGGGCATTGGCTGTGGAGATGCCCAGTACCCTGGTGTGTACACGGCCGTCTGCAGATTCAGGCAATGGATCGACAGCACTATATTTGGGTTTTACAGAGGGTGCACAAATTAGACCATGAGTGTT
>JAZGTJ010018754.1:0-11266 GCA_036877575.1 Botia almorhae | reverse complement strand
CCTAAACGCCGGAATCAGGTGTTGCCTAAACGCCGGAATCAGGTGTTGCCTAAACGCCGGAATCAGGTGTTGCCTAAACGCCGGAATCAGGTGTTGCCTAAACACCTGAATTAGGAGAGAAGGGGTTATTATACAAGTTTTTGTTGTTCTGTAACTGAGCTCTCTACTTCATATAGGTCTGCTGGCAACCATGCCATCCAATCCTACTGGAAACGGAGAGAATTTGACAAACTTAATGGGATTCCAAACAGGAGATGTAACCAAAGAAGTCACGGCATCTTCAGGTTAACAAAAACTTCAACTCTTCCACACGTGTCACCCAAGCAGGCGTGTCTGACTGGTTGTCAGTTTGTAATTAAAATGCTCCTTATGCTGTATCATGTATGTGTAAGCAACATCATTATTTAAATACTAGAGACACCAGCCGTCAACAATAACTGCTCCTCTATTCATCTTAGGCTATCAGATGCCACCCACATCTCAAGGTGAATGGCACGGCAGGACGATGGTTTACTCACAAACAGATAACCAACAGCGCAGCAGCACACAACTGCAAGGTACCAACTAGTTAAAGGTCTTGACAGTAGGCTAGTTGTCCTGCAACTAACTAGTTATTATAGAGATGCCCCCTAAGAAATGGCAATCAGTGGTATGTGAAGCCGAAATCAGCCCTAATTATTCAGGGTGAACCAGTTAGTCAACTAGTGCAATAAACTAGTCAGTTTTGAAACTTGGCAGTAACACTTCAATATATTTAATTTGCACAACTAATGTTACACAATAATCTAAACAACTAGGCAAACAGAATTCAAAAATCATGCGTTTATCATGCAGGTTTCGCAGGAAACAGTAAGGGCCTGATGTGCTACAGGCAAGACTCACAGCAAATACCTGGTCCTGTTGTACAGCAAGGTAATAAAACTGTTCAATCCGACACAGTTCGAACAACATTTAAGAGTTAATGTAAGAATTCTAATTATTTTCTTTCCAAGGTCAAGGGCTGCACAGCAGTTCTGTAAAACGACACAGTGAGGAGTCTGGCCCAACCACAGGTTTAAAACTTCAGAGACAGAGCTCCTAAACAACAGGTTTGTCACCGTCTATAGACTCATGTTGGACTGTTTTTTTCGAGGGGGTTAACATCGATTTGTGTTTCACGAATGTACTTTGTAATTTTAATCCTGAATTGAACAGGTCTGTGTTTAAGTCTCATTTAAAACATTATAAAGTAAATTACATGTGTGCATACGGGCTCCGAGACTCTCTGAGACATCAAATACTGTAACTTAAGCTCAATTTCTCATGGCTGCCTGGTGGGCCCTTATTAAGGCCTTACAACTATTTGACAAGTTCCTGGTTAACAGTTGGCTGTTCAACCCTGATTAAAATAATTAAAATAATTAAATCAGTAGGGAACGTCAGATCATGGACTCAGAATAACTCCTATACTTATGGTTTTATTCTTACTGTCATCAATTCCTCTCTTACTGAATACCTAACATTATAGTTATTGCATAATTACATAAGTAGTATTTCAACAGGTTTTGTGATGCACACAATCATTCAGAACATGTGATCTTGTATAACGCATACATCCAGACAATAGACACTCTCACCTTAGTAAAAACTAGAGATTCCAGTCCTGTGACATCACAGACATCTAGCCTTAATAAACTGGACCTCAAACATTGTTGGAAACGTACGCAAACTTTAAATGATGTCATTTGAGTGTAATTTTTCTTATTGCCACTTTGTTACCATTTTTGCACCTAAAGAATCTGTTTGCTTCTTCTTGTCTTTTGTGCATTTCAGAAATGGTCAGCGGTCCATTCACAGCGGCCACCGTGACTCCACACGGGCCCGAATTTTCACTCTCACTTTTTCCAGTTTTTACTTTTTGAGGTTTTATGGAAGAAACCAAAATGGAGGGGGCGCATGCTTCTCTCGTTAAGCACATTGACACATGGCACTTCAAAATCAGACTGCACATTATCACAGGGACTTCAACCCAAGCGGTCACCAACATCCTGACAACTTTGGAATAACGTTGCGGCTCTGTGGCGTACACTGCTGCAACGTTCTGTCAACGTTGCGTTCATGTTCGGACTGTTTGGGACTAAATTTTTGTGTATATAAGGATTTGACGAATTTGCTCACATACAAAATGTACATATTTAATATTGTATGTGCTTTCTCTATTTCATGTAGTCTTAGACCCATTGATATATTTTTGATATAAAAAATTATTGTGGATCAATTTTACTCTTCTTTACCTAAAACAAAGTTTGTGTTTTAAAAGCATTTGTAGACTGTCCATGCAGTACATTTGTAAAGTTCTCCTTGGATGGCTTATTTGCACTATGTTTTGTATGTCGTTCTCTGTCTGTCCCTCGCATTGCTGTTTGTGATGTCTATCCCTTTATTTGCTCTGTATTGACTAGCATCCGTCTCACACATTTATGACCCGTTTTCCTTTTATATCCGGGTGTCCCGTTGTCAGTTCACGACTGTAAACTATATAAAACTTTATTTCACCATCGTGTTTCTCATCAATTTGTTATTGTTGCTTGTTTAATAAAGTATAAATGTACATGTCGTCGCTCTCGTTTACTTACAGGCGCCTGTTCTGTCACACATGGAGACTTCCGTTGAATTTAGCAACCCATCTCAAACAAGACAAGATTACGCTACTAAAAGAAATAGCAATCGCTTACTAGTACTGACTGCATTAAAGAGTTTTGTTCAAGTCGCTGTCTGAAACCATGTCTTTACAAACATCCCCACAGTAGCTCTAAAACAAGTGCTAAACAGGGCCACTGGTTTACAGAGTTTGTCCAACACATCTGACTGCAATTTTAAGTAAACTTTAACCATTATTAGCAGGTTCAGTGTTTGAAATAAACTCTGCAGAACAATGGCCCTAACAGTGGTGTTGCCCTAAAAGGTTTTTAAACACTTTAAAATGCACCAATTCCACCGTTTTGTTGACTTAACTAAAGGCATCTGCAAACAAACGATGGCCTTTTCTTAGAAATAACGTTTCCTAACCATCTTTGCTGTTTCTTTTAACCAGCAGGTCGCGTAGTCAAGTTCACGCAGGTGTCCTGACAGAGTAACCAAGGACAGGTGCTGGGCACCCGTAGACGTGATGTTTAACAAAGTTTGATAACAGAAACACGTTTGAACACGTTATAATCTTAAACAAATACAAGCGTGCGAATATCTACAGTACTCTGTCACGTGCAGAGTCGCCAAAACTTCTGGCAAGTTAAACACGTTTAAAACTTGATTGTTTACCTGGGAACCTCGTGTTAAGAAACGTTGTCACGTTGGTGGTTGTTAGTCAGCAACCCAGAGATTGAAACAGGTGAGTAGGTTAACAAACTTTGAGGATAAATCATATTTGTAAACTACAAGAAGCATTATTGATAAAACAGCCAAAAACGCCGGTCTGCTCACAATCCCCACGCCTCCACGTTACGCCAGAAGTGACGTCACTACGCACACTTATTTTGATTGTTTGGACGTATTTGTTGTTTTGCACTCTCGCACCGGCTTGTTATTTTATATATTTAAATTTATATTTTCTCGTTTATTAAAACGTTTGTTTTGCATTTTACGAAAACACGTTCGTAAAATGTTTCCTTCGAGCCGGATTCGAACCAGCGACCTAAGGATGACAGTGTTGAACCTCTACAGTCCTCCGCTCTACCAACTGAGCTATCGAAGGGACACGTCACGTAGCTTCGTCACAGTATGTAGAGGTGTAGTCACAGGCGATTCGCCTATCACAGCAATTGTAATATCCAATGTTTAAATAATTTGTAATATGTATAATATTCGATATTATATGAACTATGTTAACATTTAATATATAACAAATAGTTTGCCCTCAGATTTCAAACAAAGGACCTGCATTTGACAAAAAATGCAAAAGTAATACAATGGAAAGTTAAGCACGAAGCACAAAGAATTCACACATACAGAAAATGATGACAGAGGCTCAATTAAGTTTTACAATTAAATCCTACTTTCCACACTGTAATATATCAGATTACCAAGCATTAACGTTTGAGGATTTATTTATATATATTTTTTCAATAGCAAAGTTACAGGACTAGTACAAACTAGTCCTGTAACTAACAGTTGGTTATTTGTGACTTCTGTCAATCATCGTGGTCCTCTGCTCCTATTGATAGATGCAGCTGTCTCTTGCTGTGTCTACCCAATCAGAAATCTGGTTTAAATAAGACCACCACCTGTCACTCACAAATTACATGCTGGTACACTCAAGGCTAATAGAATCTGTCCCCTGGTACAAGGGCGCGGGGGAGTCGTCGACTCAAACCACTGCTTTTATCATAAGCGTCAGAGAATTACACTGGGAGGGATTCTTGAGTCATCGTTCATCCTTGTCTACTGTTGACAGTAAGTCAAGTGGAGGACCATCAAGTCCTTAAAAATGCCACAATGGGGGCCTGAGGGGTCCAAGGGCCCCTCATGTAAATGCCCCCCCATTTTATGATGGAACCCCCAGAAAAATTCTGTCTATGCCACTGCTGTACACACTAGATTCTGCACACAAAACATTATACACACAGATTGTTGGGAACAATCTTGAAACAAAAGTATCTGCTTTAAAAAGGCAAACGAAACATGTTCCACATGGTGTCTTAGCAACAATAGCTTTAACCTGTTCACTGTGATGATGTTTTTCATTTGCAATGTGAGATTTTATAGCCATAAATCCAAATGGAAGTGAATTTTCAGTGTGTGTGTGTTTGTGTGTACTGGTAGTCACCACAAGTATAGGAATATCAGTGCCTTTTGCGGGCATTTTCGAGGTCCCCGTAAGGAACCAAGCTTATAAATAATACAGAATGATCTTTTATGACAATCTAAAATAGCATAAAGTTTTCTGTGATTGTTAGGTTTAAAGGGGAGGGGAATATGGAAAATCCATTACGTCTATAGAATGTCACCATAAAACATGAAAACCCACCATGTGTGTATATTGTATGTATTTATATACATAAAACAGAAGGGCATGACTCAGTCTTATTTCCCCGAAGGACTGGCGGTGATTCTATAGAATTCCAACAGCAGAGCCCAGCTGAAATGTTAATGAGAAGACTCAGTACATGAATAGGATTTGGGTCGACGCCACTGAACACTTGTTTGCCTTTGTCTGTTATCTTTCCATCCTCCAATGTCAGATTCCATCCACATTGTCTCAAGAGTAGAGTAATAAACATCCTCCTCATCGTTTTAGACATCAAGCAGATATAGAACGAATGTCCCATTCACCTTATAGCCCCTCCTCTTTCAAGCATAAAATTACATTTTCATTTCAAGGTCCCTTTTAATTTTAAAATGACCATATTTGTGTACAGTTGTCTCTATTTTGTTACACCTAAAGCAGTACATTAAACAACTGTTGCTAAACAATAAGATCAGGGCTCAGCTGTAGTGCTTGGTGAATCTAATTAAATGTGGTGTGAAACAGGATCCAATGCACAAATGTGCCAGTGCATCTGTTTTGAGTCTGAAATAGGCACTCCTATTCACACCACAAAGGTTTTAGGCTGGGAGAGTCAGGGGTCAGAGGTCAGGGTCTGGGTACAGAGCTCCAGGCAGAACAAAACAGGACCCTGCGAGGAAAAAAATAGATTCTTGATGCATCTGTTCAAAAAGCTTACCTCTGTCTCTTTCAGCAGAGGTCACATGGGTTGGGCGGACCCTATAAAACCAAGAGGCACCCATGGATAACAGCTCAGTCTTTTCACACCCTTACCACGAAGCTGAGCATTCAGATTGTTGCTCAGTGACCTCTTCTTCCCATATAACTCACAAGCAGCACCATGTGTGACACAGAGGAGTATGTAGAGGAGTTTGAGGAGGAACAGGAGGAGGTGAACGAAGAGGAGGAAGAAGAGGCTGAAGCTGAGGAGGAAGAGCAGGAAGAGGAAACGCAAGAGAAAGAGGAAGATGAAAAGGAGGTAGAGGAGGACACCAAGCCCAAACCTAAGATGTTTGTTCCCAACATCACAGCCCCAAAGCTGCCCGATGGGGAGAAGGTGGACTTTGACGACCTCCACCGCAAGCGTGTGGAGAAAGACTTCAATGAACTGCAGAGTCTCATTGAGCTCCACTTCAGCAACAGGCAGAAGGAAGAAGATGACCTCGTCGCTCTGAAGAACCGCATTGAGCGGCGCCGAGCCGATCGTGCAGAGCAGCAACGCATCAGAGCCGAGCGAGAGCGTGAGAGGCAGGCGCGCCTGGCCGAGGAGAGAGCGAGGCGTGAGGAGGAGGCGGCCAAAATACGTGCAGAGGAGGATGCCAGGAAGAAGAAGGTCCTCTCCAACAAGAACTATGGGGGGTATCTGCAAAAGGTGGATCAGAAGAAAGGCAAGAAGCTAACGGAACGTGAGAAGAAGACCAAGGCGCTAATGGAACGTCGCAAGCCCCTCAACATTGATCATCTGAACCAGGAGAAGCTGGCAGAGAAAGCCCTGGACCTCTGGAGGTGGCTCAGTGAACTCCACGCCGAGAAGTTTGACCTGGCAGAGCAGCAAAAGAGGCAGAAGTATGACATCAATGTTCTTCGTAACCGCGTTAGTGATCATCAACGTGGAGCCAAGACAACGAAGACCAGCAGGAAGTCCTGGAAATAAGTTTCATGGAATAATTATACAGAAAACACCTTTTTTTGGTTTGTTGGAACCATAGTTTCAAGTCTCATCAAACTTTATGTGAAAAATAATTCCCATTGAAAAGATTCTTGTGCTAATATGTGTTATATATGTAATGAGTTTTGTTGTGTGACCTCTAAAATCTTTATAGAAAGCTTCCGTTGGTTTCACTGAATGAATGTCTATGCAGACACACACGCACACACACATACAGTATCCATGTCAATTATTTAAAAATAGATTTTACAACATTTAGTGTACGTACATTCAAATGTTTTAATTAAATTTGAAAATGTTTCCAAAAAGTTTCTGCATTTTTTTAACCCATGTACTACAATTATCTCTGATTGCATTAAATATTAAATACAGCATTATAAAACATTGTGAATTGAAGCAGTTTTTGACTTCAGAAAATCTTGTTTTGCCACAATACTTGCCATCAATTATTGACATTCTTTTGGTGGACAATCAAAAATATGAAACAATATCAGCATTTATATTTTAAGTGCTAAAATGCAACAAACAAATAAATCAAAGTTTTAATAAATGTGATAAAGGACTTTAATGTAACAAACATAACGAACAAAGGACACTGGCATGATGCAAACATTTTTACAGAAATAAAACAGTATTACTGTTATTTTAGTAGTTTTGTGCTACATCAGATTACTTCATAAAAAGCTTAATATGTTGTATACATATACAGTAACAGAAGTTACCTAATACAAAATAGCTACAGATGTTTATAGAGGGCATAAGCTAAACACATCTCTAAGCTCATCTGTACGGCCTGTTTGCAAACCAAAAATGTCAGTTTTAAACATTTTTGAATATAACTAAAAAAATATGTATTAATGTATATCATCATGTATTTTGACAGAGATACAGATTACAAAGAAAATTCAAAGCTCTGCATATTATTTCTCTTCTGGAAAGATTAATTTGTGATCTGCCAATTGTTTTATTTAGACCATCGTCTTGATACTTTACAATAAGTTAGCTTTGCAATAGTGGTCATTTGTACCATCAAGCCCAAAGTGTCAAAATGAGCTGTTTTCCACCGAATGTGACGTTTCTATGAGCTCTAGATATCTCGGTTGTTGCTGCTGATCAGTTTGGGGTACGAGGTTCCGATGGATCTCCCGTATCTGTACACCACAATCTCCATCAGATACTCGTCCACCTTCACCCTAACGTTAGTCACGCGCTCATCGGACAGAAGGAAAACGATGGTGAAGAGAGACACCTCGAACTCCGGGCTGACACCAATGAAACAGCTGCCCACCGGCTTGACCAGCCCGTTCCAGCTGAACTGCAGGTTGAGGACGTGATCGTCTTCATCAGGCTGTGAGTTTTAACCACATAACACTATATTAACACTAACACTATATATACAACTATATCAACACTTTATTAACACTATATTAACACTTTATTAACACTATATTAACACCATATTAACATCTATATTAACATCTATATTAACATCTATATTAACATCTATATTAACATCTATATTAACATCTATATTAACACTATATTAACATCTATATTAACGTCTATATTAACACTATATTAACGTCTATATTAATGTCTATATTAACACTATATTAACACTATATTAACACTATATTAACATCTTGTAGTGGTCCTGTAGCTCAGTTGGTAAATTGGTTTAAAAGCGTCACTGTATAATGAGCAGCTCAGATGCTCTTTAGCTCTTTAAAGCTGTGGGTTCATATGTGATGACAGAAATCAATAGAAAATCAATAATCATATTAATTCAGTACCGTATCTTTGTTATCTCTGGCCTTGTACCCTTTGTAGTCCACGTGATTGTGTTTCTCCTGGTGATAGAACTGCACCCAGTTATGGAGGCCCATGATCTCCTTCCCGTACTTGGTTTCTCCAACAAACACGTGTTCAAACCCGCAGGAATCTTCACTATATCAGAGACCAATACAACAAATACCAGAGTTTATACCAGCATCTATAATATAGATATATATAACACAGTTATTGTATATATATATATATATATATATATATATGTGTGTGTGTGTGTGTGTGTGTTATCTGTGTATCAGAGACCAATACAACAAATACCAGAGTCTCTATAATATAGATATATATAACACAGTTATTTTATATATATATGTGTGTGTGTGTGTTATCTGTGTATCAGAGACCAATACAACAAATAATAATATATATAACATTTTTATATGCAATAATAATAACAATTAGTCATATAATTATATAATGATGATGATTATTATTGTTATAGTTATCTGTTATGTATATTATAATTTTTAAAATGAAGAAACTACCAAATAATTTGAGTGCCCTCTAGTGGCCATATCAAAAATGGCCACCAGACGTGATTAAAACTGTAACACATTGCCAGGCCCTGTATTATTGGTACACTGTAGGCAGGGTTAGGTATGTTGTGCAATCTTTGTTAATGAGCTGACAGGTCGGGTGTGTATGAAGTACAAGGGGCGTCCATATGTGAGATACACTGATGACCTGTGTATTAGTCATCAGAACAGAGCGTTTAAACTTACCCTCCACTTCTGTCTCTGTGATACAGCTTGAACCAGATGTCATACAGCTGCCTCTTAAACTGAACTGGGTCAGACTGGGCTCGACCTTTTCTCACTAAGTACCTGTGGGCACGCTGAAAAGATACAGCCAGTCAAAAACGGGTCTTGCATGTCAATGTTTGCACCATTGTGTTATTTGCACTGTCTCTGTACTTCATTATAATCTCCTTAAGCCACCAGCCCTGTGCAACACAACAGTCTGAAATAACTACTGCGCTACTGCAAATGGTCACTACCAAATAGATATTAAATTCCAAACACTATTAAATTCTTTACTGGCCCCTTACACAACAGTAACACACAATTTTGTAGCGCACACTACAAAATTAGCAAACTACGGATGTGCACTACTAGTGTGGTGGCAAACTACAGTAGCACACTATGTAGTGTGCACTTAAAAGCAAAAATAGCACTAAAGGACAAGGCCACAAGATGTAAAGTAGATAGTATGACACAAACAATTTTAGGTTGTAAGAACGTTGAGAATGTTTTTAGAAGTAAAAAAAACATTAAAAAGGAACATTAAAAAAACGTTTTTAGATGTTATATTAACATTATCGTTTGGTTGTAAGAACGTTATTGGAAATTGTACAAATCCTGTAATGCTTTTAAAACGTTCCACTAAGTACTACAGAATAACGTTTTTGATATACATGATATACAACATTGAAAAGCACTACTAACGTTACTGCAAGAACGTTTTTTGATAACTTCGAGAAAACTATCAAAGAACATCATCTGAAGAGTCACATATAAGTAACAGAAGATGACGACAGCATCAGCAGGTGATGAGAGTTAGGTACCTTCATGACCTCCGTCTTCAAAATGGCCTCCAGGAAAAGATTGTTCTCCTGAAGTTCCTCCTTTGTCACTTGCTCTGCCACTCCTGTAGCCATCTCGTAATTGTCCAACAGACTTAAGAAGTCTGAGGAGAAACACACATGTACAATGTGATCTTCAAAGAGTCAAATCCTACGTCTACAAATATGCATTAATAAATGATTATGAATTGTAAGATTTATGTGTAAGTATATGCAATCATAAGCAAGCCGGTATAGAAATGTCCCACAGGCTTCTTACGGGCGTAAGTATCAATGCTTCTGAGCTTGTCTTCATTGACATAGGAGAACAGAGGCGCTCTAGCACTGTCGCGGGCCTGATTACTGCCCTCAGCAACATAACCAGCCTTCCCCTGTGTAAACACAGATGTACAAAACACAATGATCTCCTCCATTCATATGAAACAACAGGGCAAAGAGCTTCTGTAATCAGTACTGGCCTGTATGTGCAATATATGTTACGTTTGCATGTACGTGTCTGTACCTGCAGGTTTATCTTATAATCTTTTCCAGGTTTCATGCGGTTTACATCTAACTTCCACATCTCATTCAGCACATCTGAGAGCTCCTTATTGATGCCTTGACTGCATTAACACACAATATGGGGTTAATTGTCTAGAATTTCGCAGGTCAGGTTGTATTTCTATTCACACTCGAAACCAGTGTAGTTCTCTGCGTTTTGTAATGCACAACCTTCTTTATTTCCTATTGTTCCTCAAAAAGTTCCTGTTTCCAAAAATAAGCTAAATTTGTGAATGTTGTATGTCTTGCCCAACAAATAGTGGGTGATTCGTTCGGTGTTCCTCTCACTGGGTAACTGGACAAATAGGCCTATTTCACAATATGGCGGCCAAGAACGGAAGTAGGGATGCGATACTTCCGGTCGCGCCGCCGCCTGTTACGATCGTCATTCATTCACAAAATTGAGTGCGAACGCGTTTTCTCCCAGTCATTAATAAATGTACCAACACCTAGAATAGCAGATGTTGTCCGTTTTGTTGATAGTTTTCAGGGAGATGTGAGAATATCAAAATTGGACAAGGGTTATAAATTCTTTTTTGAGCAATTCATTTTTGATTATCAAGGTATGTGTAATTTATTAGACAGCTGTCATGATAGCTAATTTGCG
>JAZGTJ010018753.1:0-11266 GCA_036877575.1 Botia almorhae | reverse complement strand
AGGGCAGGGCTGGTTTAGATCTTCATGGTCCTGTGACCAGCAGTAAGCTGGGTTTGTGAGAAGGGTTGAATTCTGGCAGTGTGCAGGAGTCTCGGTGGATTTGAGATTTCGAGGTGGCGGCTTGTGAGAGTTAGTGTTGGACAATTTGAGCTGTGTAAACAAACTAAGTGTTAAAGAGTGAGAGTGTCTGAGTTGCCCTTGACGAAATGCATGATTCATGTCTACCCTTCAGCTTGGTTTAGACACAAATGTTCTATAACTCACCGGCAGGCTTGGGCTAGTGTGAATTTTATATGCACGTTAATATTTAACACAAGAAGTAAGATCTGGTGTAAAAAAAAAGCCTGTTTTATGCACTTTTTAATAGGGCTGTCACAATTTAAGTTTTCATTATTTTGCAACTATAACAGTAGATGATACAGCAAAAGACTTACGAATCAAAATATATTGCCCCGCACTACCCAGTCATTATAATGTTGTCCCTGGCGTGCTGTCAACATGCAGAATCCGCATGTGTGTTGCATGGATGCAGTAGCGGTGTCACAGATACTGCGACATGCATCTCTTCATCTGTACCTTTGTAGTTTATTTGTGAATGAGTCTGTTACGCAGGCAAAGACAATGAAGCTGTCATGACGGACGCTCGTTGGAGCTGTAGAAAGCTGATGATGATTTCTCCTGATGTTGCGAGCGCTGGGTTGCGTAATCAGATCTGGGTTCGCCATGCTCTTCCCCAGAGCGCTTTTCTCGCATCACTGCAGCTTCAGCGGGGAGCTCTCTGATGTCGTACTTTGGCTATCGAGATGTTAATGCGACGAGGAAATGAAAACGTTTTCTGATTGCGACGCTGCATCGTTGTTGATCGTGTTTGGACGGTTTCTGATCAAACTTTGTCATTGTGCTTGTTTCACACATTTTTCACGCAAGTTCTTTTAAGATTTAACCACAAAAATTTATTATTCGTCTTGGCCAAATGTCAAACAATTGCGCATGCGCCAGTTAACGTCAATTTATTATATAATTACCGCTGTTGACATGGGCTTAACGAGATCAAAGGTTATATAGTTCAAATAACAGGCCTGTATTTCATACATATTTACACATATACACACCAGTAATTCAGCTGTATTCTAGCCTGTGCCCTCTTAATGTGGCTTATTTTTTTATAAAACTGTTTTTTATTTGCATCCAGTTTTAGCACAAGAGCTTTTTATTTTAATTTCTTTAATTGCAACATGCCCAGTGCTCAAGAACAAATGCTATAAGATAAATTTCCACTATTTCAAACAATACTGGCAGCAGTCTTTGTATGCGTTTCTAGCTAAATGTTTAATTGTGTCGTCAATTAATGGGAAATACATCATTTTTCCGGATGTGTTATTCCATCACATTAAGTTTCTTCATTTACGATAAAGCCTCTCGAGTTAGGCTAACGCTGTTATCGCATTATTTGTCAGAGTTGCATAATCGCATTGGCTTTTCTTGCCGTCTAAATCACAACAGTCAAATAACTGAGATTTTAAAGTATTTTTTTGCACGAGGGATGAGTTTCATTTTTGTACGATATCAAAGAATCCAAGAATTGCATAGGCTAATCATAATAATGCAGGACATACAATCTTTACGCTTTAACTCGTGGGTTTGTTTTAAAAGTAGTTTTTTGTGGAATTTTAGCTAGTTTTACCTTGTAAGCCATTAGCTGTGACTGTCTTGCATCAGTTAGACTGTAATATAGTGTGTGGAGCTCTGGAGACTAGCTCATGGCGCATGGCACGTTCATTCTTTAATTAAAGTGCAGGCATTGGTCTCGGTGGACAATCCTGTTAGATTAGCCCTTATCTGCTAGCTGGATGATCCTGGGATCTCATCACAGGCCTCAGATTGATTTCACAGAAACGCAGAAGAAAACACTCGACAGTCTGTCAACGTTTATGCTAAAGTGCTTTGTCACAATGATTTATTTAGCTTGATTTGACTTGACGTTGTCAGTCGTGATTCGAAAGCTTTTCTGTTTCCCAAAGCACGTCTTTTATACAAGAATATTGAGTGGTTTGTCAAAAACGATGACCAAGTGAATCCAGTAAGAACGTAACTTTAGCTTATTTTTGTTTACTCCGTGTCCTAACCATGTATGGTATGGAAAAGTTTGATCCATTTGCACACTGTTTTCATGAATGTTTGCACAAAGTTTTTCCAAATGGAATGCCTGTAGTGGTTGTCATGGAAACCCTGAGGGATTTGTCTTATTCGTGTAGCTCTGGTTGATAGCATGTCGCTAACAACGCTACGATCATGGGTAAGGTTCATTAGATTCATTAACTTAATTTAATACACATGAGGAGCATAGGTTTTGTCCAATGAGTTTCCATCGTGGGCGGGGCTACTCCATGTGACGCTGCATAAAAGGCGCTGCTTGTTCCTGTCGAGGTCAGTTAGAATGAACACAGACGTGAGGTATCTGGCAGGAGCTTTTAGCACTTGTCTCTCTGCTGCATTGTGTGTGTGGTCAGGGTCTTAGATGGCAGAGAAGTGACAGAGCGAATGAAACGCAACAGATGAGATATGTTGAAGGTTTCTAGAGGAGAACGACGTGAGCTCAGAGTTTGTTTTTAAACAAGGTCAGAGCACTTTTCCTCCTGTTTTACTTTCTCACCTGCATTAAAAGTGTTGCTTCCTTCTGAACACGACAAAAAGAGCGAGTGCCATCCACTTCTAATGGCTCTTGTCCTGTTAAAGCAGTGGGGGTGGGTTGAAGTCACTGTAAATAATTTGGCGTTATATGCAGGGTGAGGTTCGTTCTATAGTGCAAAGTGAGCAGAGAGAGACGGGGGATTGATTTTCTGTGTCTGCGTCTAATGGCAGACTGCATAATGAATGTGCGACCTATAACGTCAACTCCACGTGATGGATCTTAAAGGCAGGGCAGGCGATCTTCTCCAGATCTTCTCTCCTTTTCTGTTACGCTGCTTGAAAGTCTCTTCACATCCCGATAGCCATCACTATATTTATACATTCATATGTCTCTGTGGAAGGCGCAGGACCATAAAACGTTTGTCCGAGCGTTGCATCATTACTTACCTTATTTTTAACTTGTGTTTAATGCTTTCTGTGAGGAGAGGAACAGTGAACTGCTGTTTTCATTAGGGACAATTAGGTTTAGCTGTTTACTCGTTATATTTAATGCACAGAACTCCATGTTTATCGGTACTTAAAAGTAGTTTTTTTAAAGAATCAGATTTTTTTCCCAAGGCATTAAAGCTTATTGGGGAGAATTTGAATTTGTTTGATAAAGCGTCTGTCTCTCTTTCTGTCTCTCTCCAGTGAGCAGAGTATCTGTCAGGCGCGGGCCGCAGTCATGGTGTATGACGACGGCAATAAGAAATGGGTTCCGGCCGGCGGATCCACGGGCTTCAGTCGGGTCCACATCTATCACCACACCGGCAACAACGCCTTCAGAGTCGTGGGCCGGAAGATTCAGGACCACCAGGTAAGAGAACCGAAGCCGCGGGGTAAATGATCTGAAAACGTTTGTTTCACAAACTGTTTGTTTCACAGTTGCAAGGGTGACCGTTTGCTCGATACGTTTCTTTACGAGACAAATTAGCTGTGCTGGCATATTCACAAAATGAATCGGGAGGATATTATGACAAAAGCAGCTAAAAGTAGCATTCCAGTTCTTTTAATGTGACATTGTGTTTTCTAACCGAGGTCAGATTGATTCAAATATACACACATAACCAAAAACTATTCGTTTAAAATTGAACAAAAATCAGTTATTGAGCAAGTAAACGACAGATCAGTGTTTAACACCATCTTCTTATCTCACCCTGATTCACAACAGTAAGTTTATTAAAATGGTTTATAATTTGACCTCTCGGGGGCGATTTCATAAGAAATTTAAACAGAGATGGCGATAAAGAGGCAAAAGTTACGGATTGCAGCTTTAATCCATAAAGAGGCAGTGGTGTGTTGTGTATATACTGGGGGTTGATGTCACTGTTCTATAAACCAGTTGGACATGCAGCGGGTTTATAGAGACGCTGCCATGTTGCCTCCCACTGCAGAGAGGGGTCTTGTTTCACCGCAGTGCAGGCGATGACCCATGACACAGAACATGAGGGGGTCTGAGTGACTCAAAGCAGCACGGGGTAGTTAAGTAGAAAAACACTGCATGAGTAATAGCCCTTTTTTTGTGACTGCCAAAATATTATTCTTGGCTGCATTTGTGTAAATACTGTTCATTTATCTTTCAGACGTCCAGTGTGACATTTGAGAGCAAGTTCAGAATTTGGAAAACGTGTTTGTTGTCGTCTTTTAAAGTCCTCTGAGTAACCTAGAGGCAGTTTTCCTTGACCTTAGCAGGTGATTTGAAATGCAAATGTCTTATTTTTCAAGTTAATAACCGGCGCGCAAACCTGTTTGACCCAAGTGACCTGAGACCTGACATTAAGAGATTAATGAAAGAGCAGGAAAGAACATGATTTCATCCGCTAATAATCATGTGGAAATGTGTGCTCATGATTCGTTTCCTTACACTCCTGCTGTGTCTGTTTAAAGCTCCGTTAATATTAACAAATAATATTAACAAATGCAGGCTAGCAAATTTTGTACGTTTTCATGATTTATGCGCCGTACAAGATGTCGATCTTTGGTTAGGAACACGTTTGTCAGGAAGCGCAGAATGGCGATAAAATATTCTGGCCCAAATACTGGCTGTGTTTTTAGAAAGATGTCTGTACTTTTTTTATTAGGCGAATAGGTAGTTAAGGAGGTTGCTGAAACAGTTATTCTGGAGCTTGTGTGAAATGTATGCGTACGTGCGAGCGGCATGCGCTGCTTCAGCAAACCTTCCGTCGCAATTAAGTGTGTTTTGTAAACTCCCCTATGCAGTGGGGGAGGTTTTATTAACTGAATCTGTGCTTTTAAATGCTTAAGTTTTTAACACCCTAACTCTTATTAATGCAGTACAGCTTATAATGCATGTTTGTCGTCTTCTAAGATGTGTACGCCAGCATTTCCTTTCTGTAAATAATTCGATGTCTTAAGTCTTTGTTTGAAGAATACAGTCTGGCAGACTGAATGGGTCGGATGTAGCTTCTAATATGACCAAATGTGTTTATGGGTCTTTAATAATCATTTGTTTGCAACTAAAATCACAGGCAGACATGCGTTCGTGTAGATGCATGTTTAGGTTTCTATGAGTATTGTGTATTTATGAGTATTCAGTGTTTTGTAACAGAGAGCTGCTTCATTTGGACCTGAAAGCTTTTAGTAAATTGTGCATCTCTGCATTATATTGTATTATGTTGTAAGGAATCTTTTCTTCATACACACTGTGTGTGTGTTGCATTTTATGTATTTTATTACATTACATTATATGAACTACAAGTTTACTTGTTGTAGTTGTAGTTAGGAGCCCGTGTTCGAATCTAGCCTTGGTCATGTCCCAACATCTCCTGCTGTCCTATAAAAACTAAATAAACCTTTTCGACTTCTAAGAAGTGCCAGGTGATGTGCACTTAAAAGTAGACTTCTTAATGGCTTTATTTGGTGGGTGCTTCCTGCTGCATGACTGCAGAACTGCTGAGGAAGCGTTGATACTAAATATGACTCATTGTTATTTTATGATTATTCAGTGTCTTGCTGGTGTTTTTGGAAAGTTTTTTTTTTCTCTGCCTCTGAAAGTTGTCCAGTCATGATTGTTAATAATTGATGATCAGCGCAATTATCTGATATCAGATGAAGGAGTGAATCAGATTGCTTCAGAAAACTAGCCGGCATTTGTTGATCATCTATGATTGTTTAACGGGTGAAAAGAGTACAGCGCTGAGAGACACACACAAAATGGATTCTACGTTTGACAGCCTCAGTGATGGCCTTGTCATCTACAGTTAACTGAATGTTGTCGATTATATATTCCTTGTGCATTCTACTAAAAATAATTTACATTTGTATTGTTTTGTATAAGAAGTTTTGTTAGCCATTTTGTTAGCCATTTTGTATATCTTATCATTTGTGATAAATAGTAGATCAGGTGTTTAAATTATAGCTAATTAGGGACCAAATGTGTGGTTAATTATTGATAAACCTATATCAAAAAATATTTTTGTTTTGCCATACCTTGACAAATGAAGTCAGTTGAATGAGATTATTTACTTATAAACAAAATCGTTGCTTTAAATGATGAAATTACTGAAGTACATTAAATATATATTAACAGTTCTTAAATCTACTCCTGCATATGTTGAATCCACTATCTTTCAGCTATAAGCTCAGATTATTAACCCTTCATTTAGACGCATCGAACTTTAGAATAAATGTATCAGTTTGTCGTATTTTCACACCCACTAAAGGGTTTGGATTTTGTACAGCAACACTGATTCGTTGTTCAGAAAAACTTTGATTCAGATACGCAAGTTGCCTGTACAAGAACATGACCCAGATTTTCTTGCTGTATTTTATTAACGTGTTGAGAAAACGGGGAACTTTTGAGTTGTGTCAGGACAGCTCGCGGCTCCGTTTATGCGGCTTGCTAATTAGTTGCCCTTCTCATGGTAATTACACTGATGTCAAAGGCTGGGAGATTGAAATGGCTGGGAAAACAGCCAGTTAGCACAGTGACCCGATAAAGACTCACTCTGGTGAGGATGGGCCGTGCGGAGAGCTCAGGGAGACAGCCGAGCGATTTTAAATATCTCTGTTCAATTACCCCATTAACTGCGCACGGTTACTGTTGTTACGCCCGTTTGGAGCCAAGCTGACCTTAGTGATCTCTGTCAAATCTGTAGAACAATGAAACGATGCATTAAGTTTTTTATCAGTAAGAATGAATGTGCTACATTCAGCCTTGTGAAACTTCCCTGTTGATGAAAGCAGAAACATAGTCTCTGAAATCCACTTTAATCTGAGTTTAGTAATGAAGCCATTTCGACATCTTTACAGAGAGCTTTTACAGAGTTTTACTTACTCTTTGGGGTGTTTAATTTTTTTTACATCTCATGAGAACAGTGTAACATTTTGCAAAACCAAATACATAAAACCAAACAAATCTTGCATTTTTATTTGCTTATTTGTAATTATGAACGTTTTTTTGTATATGGGCACAGTGCGTCAGTGAATGTTGTTAATCTTGATAGACTTTTTAGACTATTATTATAGTCGAATAATTTTGACTATTTCAGAATGCAAGACGCAGTTCAAGCATCGAATTTGTGCTCAATCATGATCTGTCAGTCACTTCTCATAACACAATTCAGTATACCTATGGCTTCAGTTATGCTCCTCATAAGCTGTGGATAAAGGGTGAATAAATGTTTGTGTGTGTGTTGTTGTTTCTGTCGACAGGTGGTGATAAACTGTGCCATTCCCAAGGGCCTGAAGTACAACCAGGCCACGCAAACCTTCCACCAGTGGAGAGATGCGCGGCAGGTCTACGGCCTTAACTTTGGCAGCAAAGAAGACGCTAATGTGTTCGCCAGTGCCATGATGCATGCGCTGGAGGTGCTGAACTCTCAGGACGCAGGTAAACATGCGCCAGTGAGCGACGCTTAATGACGTGTGAATTGGATGAACTGAGTTTTACAGGAGTATTGCAATATGTTGCAAGTTATACTCTTAACACTCTTAAAACAAGAAGCCAAAAACCATATAAACTTCAATAACGTTCTACAATCTCAGCTGTATCGCAGTGTGTTACAAAATGCTTTTCATGAAAGCCCCATAGTCTGATTGACAGTATTTGTTTTATTGTCATAGTATTGAATTCATTTATAAGCATTCCTTGTACAGTCTTGTGTTTTACCTGCACTGTTTATTTTAATTGTTTGTGTTTTTGTAGACAATATGTTCCAGCGCATCGCATCATAAAGCGCCACAATTTAAAATAGCACGAGGCACTGAAACTAGTTAAACTTTTGCAAACTGGCCTGCTGCTTCCAAAAACATGGAGGTGTTCATTTAAGCTTAAATTGCCCTCGTGTTAGAAAAAGCCATCATTCCATAGTTTACGGGAATTTTCACGTTATTTATTTTTAGAATTATTGCTCTGAGTTAACGTGGTAAATTGACAGGCCTAATGAAAAGCAATTATTTTCATTTGCTAATTGTCTGTGATTGTTTTTGTTTAGTACCATCAAGCTCTGTGTTCTGGTCTCGGCCCAGTCAGTGAGGTCACGTTTGGAGCCAGATCCCTCCCTGTCTGTTGTGCTCAATGAATTAGAATTCAGTAAACTGGGCCCGGTCACATGCGTGTGGTTTATGTGAGAGTGGGTCACCTCCGTGTTTGTTGTTTTTGTTTTCGGTGATTGTCTTAGGGGAGGAGCTTACTGTGGAATGCTAATTGTCTTGTGGGAGGAGCTTAATGGATGTTTAACCGCCTGTACAAAATGCATTTGGTCGCTTGTGCATGTGCATGCACACATGCCCCTTTAGATCTTTCTACGACTATTTTCTCTGCTGTCTGACACCCTGGCACGGTCACAGTGGGGGGGGGGGCATCGCACACATACAGAGCTCACTGTTCTCAGTGCAGTTTGTGGCAGAGGCTGTTTTCCGTTTAGAAACAGATGATGTGTTTGTTTGGAAGCTGAACTCTGTTCGTCTCTTTGAGATGTGCTTCATTTGTGAATTGTGAACTGTTGCATATTGAGCTGTTCTGTGTTCTACAATGTATCACAATAGAAGGTCATTCTGTTAACCCCATAACTGTTTACTGGCAACTCTTTTACTGAATGCTTTCCCCAGTCTTTGATAAGACTTCTTTACACAAGCCAATTTTAATGTTAAATAAATGTGTTCTTGTTAAAATCCAGCTAATATTCTGTTTGACTTAAGTTACAGTAAGTAAACAAGTATATATCATGCACTGTAGCATGCAGTACTTTTGTAAAATGCAAAAAGTAACACTTGCGGACATTTTTCGTTCTAGTAAAGCAGAGACAATATCTGTTGCTGTTTTCCATGACCTTCAGTTCTCTCTCACTAATCTGTCTGTGGAAAGTTATCTAGTCAGTCAGCAGGCTCCTGTTATCACTACAGGAAGTCTCAGACTCTCTGGCCTTATTACTGTCTATTAATTACCTGATAGCGCGACAGTTAATTATGCAAAGCGATGTTAATTATGCATACTTTACTGATGTGCAGATAGCTTTGGACCGAAGCCCTTTCAGTGCCGCAGTCGGAAAAATGGCGCCAATGCAGAACTCCCGCACTGAGGTAGCTGTGTTTACGTTTAGTTACGTTTAGCAGCGCGTGCCAGCGTCGGAAAAGCTACCCGCTACTTATAGCTAAACTACAGTAAAGCTACTCTTTTAATATAGTAGTTAGCCACACTACAAGCTGTTGCTAATTACAAGCTGTTGCTAATCGCTTTATTTATATTATTTGATTTAATATATTATGTATTTATAATATAAATGTATAATATGTAAAATGTAAAAATGTAAATTTGGCATTTTGTCTTACTATGCCAATGCTCATTGGAAAAGTAGCAACACAATTTTGAAAACAGCTCAGGTACTTTTCACAGTTGCGTGACTGTAGCAAAGCTGTTTAGTGAGAAGCGTCATTATTTTATGCTAGCTCTGCTGAATCTGCATAATGCCTGTGGATGGCTCGCATGCAGACAGTGAGTTTAGAGAGAGTGTAAAACTGAACCAGCCCGGCGGCAGGATGATCGCGCCAGAACAGGAAAGCGTAATTGGCTCTCCCCTAATTCACTCTATTGTGAACATTAAGCTGTTTACAGCTGTGGTAGGGTGGAATGAAGCCTGCACTCAAAGCTGTTAGAGGCGTCTAACTGCAGTGAGGTGTGAACTGCAGCATGCATTTGTATGCGCTTACAGATCTTTTATTGACGTGAATAGAAAAATGCACAATGCAGTTTTGTCGAGGTG
This sequence comes from Botia almorhae, assembly GCA_036877575.1. Classification (NCBI taxonomy): domain Eukaryota; kingdom Metazoa; phylum Chordata; class Actinopteri; order Cypriniformes; family Botiidae; genus Botia; species Botia almorhae. Next base: position 1,373 of record JAZGTJ010018753.1, on the reverse strand, counting down.
CATTAAACATTTGTTACCGTGTCCTGCTTGTTTAAGGGCGTGGGGTACGTGCACTTAAGGTGTCGGAAAGGTTTAGTAACACGCTTAGTCAAATGACAGATTAATTAGTATGTCTGTCTGTGACCTTGAGCGTTTTAATGTTGCTTTACGTCGCATTTATTTGCATAACTAAAAAGGCACCAGCTAAATAGTTTAGAAAATGAAGGCGCCAAGGGCCAAAAAATTATAAACAGTTTATCTCTTGGCCCTTCGCAGTTATTTATTAACTGGTTTGGCAGTTGCGGAATTTAAAACGCACCTTTGAAAAGAAAATGCGCCTCTGTTGATTGTACGAGGAATGGTGATGTTGCTAGGCAGACTTGTTACTAACTCGCGTCATGCTGTGTTTTCCTAGCATGTTCATCCCCTCAGATAATACCTGTCAAATATTTTAGCGACGCATGCCTCGACCACAGAGCGTGAACGAGTGTCTTTTACTCTGTGTCTAAACACAGACTCAGGTGGAATAACAATGCAGTCATGTCTTTTTAAGTCTGTGTGTGTGTATTTCTGGGGCATCGCGTTGCGTATGTGTGCATTTGTTTACTAAATGTGTCGTAAGGTCACCAACCAGTTGTAAAAAGATGCTTCTGTTAGGCTGGTGGTGACATATTCTTTGAAGTGGTTCCTGAAGAGAAACAAGGCTGTCCAGAAGTTTATGTTTTGTGCTGTTTGTCTTGCGGCCCCCCAAACCGGAGACCATACACACCTCTGTCGGGGGTCCAGGGGAATATCAAAGGTCTTTTGTTCCAAACTCTTAGAATGTGTGTGTGTGTGTGTGTGGGGGGGTGCTGCTAATTTTAGTGTGTTATCATGGGGAACACGGAGTCACATGCTAGAGAGATTGAGTCACATGATGGAGAAGTTGAGTTGCAGGGCAGGTGATCTCAGAGCTCCTGACAACATGAGATATATATATACACACACACACACACACACACACATGATGGATGTGTTGTTTGATGTTTTGGTGAAGCAAAGGTGACAACATGTTTGTCGTTGAGAAATCAAACCAGAAAATCCCACTATGGAGAACTCATGAGAAGGAAAAGAATGTAACTTTCCCACGGGTCATTTAACTGGAAATGTTGTGAGCTCTTTTATTGTGTGTATTGTGTGTATTATTGTAAACTTTTTTTGCCACTTGTCATGACTGGTAGGAGTGTGTTAACAGAAGATTAACTGTTTACTGGCAAAGACAGGCAGGCAGGTGTGTGTGTGTGTGTGGTTTTAGTAGGGCTGGGCGATAAATCGATTTTATCGATTAACTCGAATGTGTAGTTTACATCGATTTGCTTGAATGAAAATCGGTTTTATCTTTAACGTAATATGCA
>JAZGTJ010018752.1:0-11267 GCA_036877575.1 Botia almorhae | reverse complement strand
ATAGTAACATTTATGGTAACCGTGGAAACCGCTTCACTCACCGGAATACCCACAATGCCTCGCACACCGATGGCTCCAGGCAGGCCTGGCTCTCCCTGTCAAACAGACAGCAACACCTGAAGTCTGTCTTCAACAGCATGCTCATTAACACTTGATCAATCACGAAAAAGAATTTATTTTTAAATATATTGTTAACACTGTACAATAAGATTCCCTTCGCTAATGCATTAGCTAAGGTGAACGAACAACAAACGGTATGTTTTGACTTAAGAATCTGTTAGTTAATGCACATAAAATTGTCTATTTTTCATTCAATGTTACATGTAAAATTACTAACAGACAAAACGTTTGATCTTTAAATGTATTAGCTAAAAAAATGAAGTGCTAAAATTTCATTATGTGTTAATTTGATCTGAATTTCAGGCACGGACATACACAACAGATCACAACACACCTTCTCTCCTGGAGTTCCAGGTTCTCCATCAGAACCATGTTTTCCTGGCTCTCCCTGCACAAAACATTACCATTAAAACCAGAGAACATTCCCCTGCAGTTTTAAATGACATTTTAGCTTGATCTTCAAAGCTCTCATAAGACTTGGAATGGAAATGGTCATTCTGAATATGAAAGAGATTTAAATGAATATCTAATTAAAACATATCAATCTCTCACTCACAGCTTCACCCTTGGCACCGGACTCTCCCTTCTCTCCTGGCGCTCCGATCGCACCCTAACACACATTATTATTCTTCATTAACAACACTGTTGCCTCACATGCTTTCATTGACTGTCGTGTATCTGATAATGACTGTAAGACACGTGGACTCACATCATCTCCTTTAGGTCCAGGGTGACCCTGTCGCCCTCTGATGCCCTCAACACCCTGTTCAGAAACATATTTATTAAAGTCTCATTCATAAAACTCATTATAAAACAGACAGTTCGGTTCTTGATTCTGATTGGTTGAGCCGTGTTCTAAGCCCTTGTAAATGACTCTATAAACACACATCTGTATTGTTTATATAAACAAACACACAAGTATTACAGCATTACTGTGTCTATGATTTTAATGAACTACACTGATGGCAGAAGAATATTTTTTTCAATAAAAAAAATCCATTTTTATTGCTGTGTGTTTATTATAATCGGCGTTATCAAAAACAGTCTTGCAGTTAGTAGAACATTTTTAATGTTATATATTGTATATTTAAAAAGTGTTATTTTCAAGTTGGTATAACGTATTAAAAATGTTATAGAATTAAAAAATGTTTAAATAATGTTCTTATAACCAAGCAATAACGTTAATACATCTTCTAAAAATGAAACGATTTGAATGTTCTTAGAACATTCAAAAGAACATGTTTACTGTTTTTGTACCGTAATGACAACGTTAGGGGAACATTCTTGCAACCTAAAATTGTTAGCTGGGTTCTCTCACTCATGAATATCAGATGAAGATCGACCTGTGCACTCTAATACAAAATAACAGTGATAAACTCTGATCTACTGATCACATACTGGAGATCCTGGTGGTCCAGTGGGTCCTGGGATCCCATTAAAACCTGGAGCACCCTGTAAACAAACACAACAGACAGGTAATGCGTCGACTGACAACAACAACTCCTGATTATGTCAGATACACACTACAGTGTGCTCAGTTTGTAAGTTCTTAAAGAGATAGCGCACCCAAAAATGCTTCCATCATTCACTCAACCTGTCATTCCAAAGCTATGACTTCTGTGGAGCACAAATGTCTCAGTGCTTTTGTGTCCATACAATGGAGGTCAATGGGTGCCACTGTTGTTCTGTTACCAACATACTTCTAAAAATCTTCTTTTGTGTTCCTCAGAAGAAAGAAAGTCACGCAGGTGTGTAGAATGAATATATGATGGAGGATTTTTTTATTTTTGGGTGAACTGTCCCTTTAACAGAGTTGATGAGAGTCTGTTGTTACAACAGTCCTAAAAACTCTCGAAATCTTAGCAAAAAGCAAACATTTATTTTTCTGTCTGTGATAAATGTTCTCTGGAATAAGACTCTGCAGTCTTCATCCGTTTCATCAGTGCAGACATGATTAGACTGGCTGTATTGAGCTTTAAACAAACGTAATAATTATTTCATGTATTGATCTGCACTGAAGGATCTTGCTTTGTAAGCGTTCCTCCGGTTTCTTCCCCGTCAGCTGCAGATAAAGATGTTGTGCGTCTTACCCGATCTCCTTTATCGCCAAGAGTGCCAGGAAATCCGATTGGCCCTCGTTGACCCTATAAAGTACAGAATAAAATTTTGTAGAAAGTATCGCCAACTTGACAGTAAACAAGCGAATCAACAAACACAGTTTTCGCACATCTTCCCCTGGGCGTCCAGCAGGACCTGGCTCTCCGGCAGCTCCTCGTTCTCCCTGTTCATAAAGGTGAAAACACGAGTTGATGTATTTCAGTTTCTATGCTATTATTATTTTTAATAACGTTTAATAACGTTTTTATGTTTGCGCACATACCTTTTCACCTTGACTACCTGCCGCGCCGTCTACACCTGGAAGACCTCGATGTCCCTGGAAGAGAGATTCAATTTAATAACACACTTATTCATTGAAAATGTCTTTACCTCAGCGAGGAACCAAACGTACATTTTATTTTACGTTTAATATGATATATTTATGTTTAATATTATATATTGTATTTTACATTTAATATTATTTTACGTTTCGTTATTTTGCACGTTTAATAACGAAACATATTCAAACGAAACGCTTTATGTTAATCAATGTGTTATATTAAGACAAAAGCAACAATACTTCACCTGATTTACAGCAAGAATCTAAGACAACAGCAGAGAGAAATTCTACTGACAGTGTACGTGTACTGCTCACCTTTATTCCTGGCAGACCGGGCAGCCCCTGGGGTCCGGCAGGGCATGTTGTCTGACACTGCTGACAAACGTAAACACAGACAAATGCATCAGGTCTACTCATCATTAACTGCTAATACAAACACAAGTAGAAAACATGGAGTATTTTGGGCAGCCCGAAGCTCACCAGACGCATGGAAAAGACCCAAATAAACCTCAGAACTTGAGACCAGAGAGCGCAACAGACGCTGCTGACATTTAATTAACCTGTGGCTAATAATAATTAAAGGAATTGGTACAGTTAGCATGTAGCTGCAGTCTGTAACTTTGCCCTCTCTGGCGCCATCTCTGTTTGAAACACGAAACTGCAGGTTACTTCACATACTTTTTATTGCGTCTGTTGAAGTCAAACGAAACCTGACAGCTCAAATTAAAAATCATTATTACTATAAACATCATGTACTCGCTCAACAACTGTTGTTTGTTCTTTTTTAACCCCAAAAAGTTACAGACTGCAGCTTTGAAATATTTTCCCTGCTGCTTGTCTATTGGTTGCAGGTTTAATGCAGGATGCTATCCTCTGATCTCAGGGGAGTGCTGCTTTTAGAACATATTTTTGAAAGCTGACACGCAGGTTCTGTGCGTCCATTGAAACATGAATATTATTAAAATCTAACAAGCACTTACAGTCTCCCCACTTCCCTCTGGGTTTCCAGCACCTGGTTGCCCCTACAAACAGCAGATGACATCAGACACGCAAAGACAAAGCCCATCATAAAAGCATCAAATATTCCAGTGTGTGTAAAAGCTCAGAATGCCACTAGCCGTGAAATGAGCCAGTAAAACACTGACGGTACATTAAGGGTTAAACAACTGAGACCATAAATTAGGATCAATAAATGGACATCACGTCTTCAAGAGCCCGTGAAATCAAAATGATAGTTTTGTGTTCATATTTGTCATCTTCAAGACTCTGTAACTCTGCTTCTAAAAGTTGAACTAAGCAGGTATTGACAGCTTACTTGCAGGGGCTACAATAAGCCACTTGTTTTAGTTGTGTTTTATGAGTTTTTGTCTTTGTGGTGAGAATACATTTGCAATACATAAAATTATAAACTTTAGGTGTTCACGAGAAATGAAAATTAAGCCATATGTCACTGATGCAGAGCAGGTCTTACTGCTGGTCCTGGAGGTCCTGGTGGGCCTGGGGGTCCTGGGAGTCCAAGACCTCCTCTTGGTCCAGGGGGGCCCTGCGGAATCCAAAAATCATAATGTTCAACAATAGTGAGGAACTACTTTAGATGTGTGTAAAAAGGCATTCCGACAGGTATTCCGACCTCTGGTCCGATGTTTCCCTCATCACCTGGAGTGCCGGGCTTTCCTGGGGGTCCCTGTAAGGCGCAAAACAAGGTTAAAATGTGTACATACAAAATAAAATGTGAGCTATATTATATTTCCACCAGTTCAGTGTTTGAATACATACTGGAGGTCCAACAGTTTCTTTTCCCTAGAAAAGCAGATAAATAAATACATCAGAAAATACAGCAAACGTAAAGCAATGGAGCAATACCATTAAAGCAAATATTTGAGTTACTGTTTAACATTAAGCACTGATAAAGTTATTCCTAAAGGGGCACACGATTAAACTCACTGGAGGTCCAGCTTGTCCAGGGAAACCTTGAAGACCCTACAAATCATAAAAAACATGTTAGCGTGAAAATTTACACAAAATGAACATTCTGTCATCATTTACTTAATCTTATGTTGCTTCAAACATGACAGTGTGTGTATGATGACAGAAGATTCATTTTCATGTGAACTACTCCATAAACACAATGGCATTACCTGAGTGACCAAATTATGAATGGGGAGGGGTTATAAGGTCACTTACTCTTTCTCCCACTGGTCCTCGTGGCCCCATGGGGCCCATAGGTCCCTACACATACACACACAGACAATCAATGAATGTGATACTGGTTGATTTTGTACATAACACACACACACACACATATATATATACACCATATACATCATATACAGAAGGACATTGTCTCATTACTAACCACTGGTCCTGGTAACCCTGGAAGTCCTCTTTGTCCTGGTAGACCAATCTCACCTTTCTCTCCCTTACTGCCCTGTAACACACATACAAAGACAAAGGCAGTTTTATCATCATTCAGCATCACATCCCGCTGTTGCTAAGATACGGTGGAGCACGGTGGCTCTATGCTAACTTCATTAGGGATGCTGGCTTCTCTCTGCTGCTCTCATCAGGACCATCATCTGAACATCAGATGTCTGAGCGGGTTCTGACAGAGCAGATGAGGGGGCAGTTAAGGGGGCAGTTAAACCACACTGTCCTCTAACACATACTGACAGGCAGCTGGATTGATTGGGTGTGTTTCAACAGTCAGTCTTATAATATGAAAAAAACATTTAAACTTACTAAATGAGCTCAAAGTTTGTGTTTAAACTTGTATCAATAAATATATTACAGCTGCTTCTACAGTGTATTGTTTATTATGAACAATGCATGTTTGAATCTTTGTAAAAAAATGATATAAACCTAAAATGCTAACACAGACATACACAGACATGCATAAGCACCTGTTTCCATACGACACATTCTGAAATTCCATCTGTGGTATTTTGTTTATTATATACCCGGCTAACAGGAAGCGTTCTCGGAACGGTCTCTAAAGGTTCTTTCATAGTTATCAAGAAACATTCTTGCAGTAATGCTAGTAGAACGTTTCTTTAATATCACATTTAACATTTTAATAACCAAGCCACATCTTTAATAGGATAACCTTTAAAACACTGGATGTTCTTAACATTTGTAGAACTGTCAAAATAACCTTTTAACGTTTTTGTTACTTAATGGAAATATTACGGAAACGTTCTTACAACTTAAAATTGCCATCTGGACATGTGGATGTTTTTGGCCACTGCATCACATCTGGCAACGAACGACAGTGTAATGCTGAAGTGTAAAATGTCACCTCATTAAAACTGAGGTGCTCCTCATACTTACAGCTGCTCCCGGGATGCCTGGGGTGCCTGGAACACCCTGGAGAACAAAACAAACAATGAGAAAAGAGACAGTGTGTTAAAAGCAATAAGTGTAAGTCAGCGGGACAGGACAGAGGTGATGTCATATAAAACACCTCTAACGAGCCGCCTGTGCCTCCCTGAACCACAGTATGAATCTGTGCCTCCCTGAACCACAGTGTGAATCTGTAACAAGCCGCCTGTGCCTCCCAGAACCACAGTATGAATCTGTAACGAGCCGCCTGTGCCTCCCTGAACCACAGTATGAATCTGTAACAAGAGCCTGTGCCTCCCAGAACCACAGTATGAATCTGTAACAAGAGCCTGTGCCTCCCAGAACCACAGTATGAATCTGTAACAAGAGCCCGTGCCTCCCAGAACCACAGTATGAATCTGTAACAAGAGCCCGTGCCTCCCAGAACCACAGTATGAGTCTGTAACAAGAGCCCGTGCCTCCCAGAACCACAGTATGAGTCTGTAACAAGCAGCCTGTGCCTCCCAGAACCACAGTATGAGTCTGTAACAAGCAGCCTGTGCCTCCCTGAACCACTGTATGACTCTTTAACAAGAGCCTGTGCCTCCCAGAACCACAGTATGAATCTGTAACGAGCAGCCTGTGCCTCCCTGAACCACAGTATGAATCTGTAACAAGCAGCCCGTGCCTCCCAGAACCACAGTATGAATCTGTAACGAGCAGCCTGGATACCAAAGACACTGCTGGTTCTACCTCATTAGCCTGTGTCGAGGATTGAGGTAATGAGGTTTGAGGTACAGCTCTGATGGAGATTAGCATATGTGTTTTAGTCGCTGAAGATAACAATGCGTAAGGGCATTGATTTAAACATGAAGGCAAAGTACTTTCTGAATTTTGGAGACCTGATTTAAATGTTGTGCTTTTTCAAGTTTGATGCAACAGGGTCTTGACTCAGTTCTAATTCATAGGAGAGCGGATCTCAACCTTTTTGACTTCACTCTGTTTTGGATGTAAATAATTTGACATAACTTATAAATAATTTTAAGTAATTTTGAGGACTCCTAGTAGAGAAACACTGCTCTAGGGCAATGATATCGCGTGGTAAGAACATGATATCCTGATACCCACCTGCCAAATTAGTGTAACCTTGGTAATTTGTCAATAAATCACATCAGGTTAATTAATAAACTTCATATTGAACTGAAAGACTTACATCTCTACCATCGCGACCATCTTCACCTACCGGCCCACGAGGCCCCATAGGGCCCTCAGCACCAGGTGGACCAGGGACTGGTTTGGGGTCCGGCTTAAAAGAGTAACAGAGGAGACACAATGAGTAACAGTAAACTTGTAGCATTAGAATTTCTTTAGAAGTGTTTTAGAATTAATTTGATTTTTAGCCTTAGCCACAACTAATTTAGTTTCATTAAGTCAGTGAATGGAAAGCTTGGAAATAGCTCTCTCTCTTTGTCTCTCTTTCTCTGTCCCAAAGACCTAAAATAACTATTTTAACACAATACAGACTAAAACGAGTAAAACTAAAGAGAATAAATGCAACGATTATGTCATACTGACTCCAAAAATTTGAACGTATATTTTTGAACAAATACAATAAAACAATTATAAAAGCAATTTATCTTGCCTTGTTAATAATGTACAATATGTCAAATATGTACAACATATATACAAATATATGCTATATACACACAATATGCAACGTATATATACAAATATATACAATATACAGGCAATATATATATATACAATATAATGACTCTTTGGTTCTTTCAGGTTTGTTGATTGCAGTAAGTACAGCAGGTTGCCATGAGACCGCTCAGCAACAAAGCGTTGTAGTAGATTATTTGCTTAAAAATAACGTTATCATTAAATATCATTAATTGATTAAAAAAGGCAAATGGTAAATTGAAAAATCAAATACCTCAGCATTGGCAAACATCTGAAGAAGCAAGAGAAAAAGAGAAGAAAGAATTATTGTAGCGTTAGTAATATTGAAATCCCTTCACCAATAAGATTTAAAAAGCACACCTGTAGAGGGCGCCACAACATGCGGTCTGTGTCAGCGCCCGCCCGGCCAACTCATCCCAACACAAGCCAAAGCATAAAGCAGACACTAAAACATCAGTCATTAAGCTGCTTAATCAATAAAGCTCTTGAGACCCTTTGGGGCGACTAGCGTAGCGCTACCGCTAGCATGTGATTGTTTGCAGTACATTCTGAGCGCCGTGAACATAAATTGTCAATTATATTGTCATACATAAATTGTCGATATTTCCTAGAACGTCTGTTGCAAACCGAACACAATCAGCTCCAAACTTCTGTTATAAAGGCAGGATCGACAATTTCGGAGAGGCTAGCTAGCTTTGAGCTAGCACCCTTCGGAGCGCTCTTTAAGCCACGCCCCCTCCACAAGTGAACAGAGGTATGCAAACTTTTTAGATCTCCTGAAACCAACATTAACGATTCTATCTTTCGCCACAGTCCTGAGGCTGTGATTGGTGGGTTTCTGGTACAGCTGTGATGTAAGCGCAGTGGTGATGGCGTTACCTCTGCCACAGGAAGCTCAGTGCAGCTCTCTCTCTGAGCTCTCTTCGGGTCGCAGTGAATGAGCATCCACTGCAACTCAAACTGAAAAACACACACGGCAGTTTGGCATCATTGCGGGAGAACATGTCCTCACCAGTCACTTTATGTACACCTAATGCTGTAACGTTATTTAGACGTTCCGTTAACAATTAGTAGCGCACAATTTTTGATATATATATATATGATATACAACATTAAAAAACATTGTTTTTTTACTACTGTTACCACAGGAACTTTTCGATTACTTTGACAGAACTTTGAGAGAACTTTGAGAGAACATTCGTCAATGTTCTGAGAACATTCCCTGTTAGCTGGGATTTGAAAGAACATTTTAAAAACATCATTTGTTTTGAAGTAGAGGTGAGTAAATGTGAGTGAGGCTTTTGGACAGTACTGTACATAATTGATGTTTAAGGAATAAAGTACTGCTCGCGACTCTCAATTACACGGCTGTTTTGTTGTGGGATTTTGTGTACGTGATTCAGAGTTTCTGTGCAGTGTCATTGGCAGAACGATCAGATGTGTTTTTGTCAGTTGCTTTGACAGGAAGTGACAAACTGCTGAGGTTTTCCAATCTGGCAGTTTGACTGACTGATGATAACAGTCACTGGACCGCGCGACACAGACCGAGAGTCACATTTATCACAGGTACAGCCTGTAGCAGAGGGATGAAGGTAATTGACAGGTACAGGGTGACAGTAGCATTCATCTGATACAGCAGGATGTCCTATAGACACGGTCCAGAGGAAATCAATGCAACAGACGGACAAAGTCTCTTGACAGGGGTCCAAACAAGACTCACAGCGGTCCATTTTCAGCCTTACAAAACTATATATGTCCGCAACGTGTGTGAAAAATTATATTAAAGAGCTACACGGCTAACAGCGATCGCTCTCAGAACGTTGACTGGCATTCTCTAAAAGTTCTCTCAAAGTTCATCAAAAACATTCTTGCAGTAACGTTAGTAGAACGCTTCATTAACATTATATATCCCATAACGTAAAAACATTATTCCTACGTTGTTAGTGGAACTTTAAAAACATTACAGAATTTTCAGAAATGCTTGAATAACGTTCTTATAGCTGTGTAATGACGTTAATACAACATCTAAAAAAACGGACGCTTTAAAACATTCCTATAACCTAAAAAAAACATTTGTAACATTATGGTCACATAATGGAAACGTTAGGGAAACGTTCCTATGACCTAAGATTGTTACCTAATTACATTTTGTAATTAAAAAGAATAATGATAGAAACATAATAATCACATAAACAGCATACTGTGAATATGCCAGATAATTAATCAAATCAATCACATATATATTCATATACCTCAATAAATTAAGTCTGAAATGCTAAAAGGTCAAACTGAGAGTTCCTACCACTACAGAGGTGTTGGGATCAGAATCCAGACGTCCAATCAGAGTGTCTCCCTCAGTGTTGACGTAACCCTTCCGCTTGATGGGTTTCTTGTCCACCGGCTGACAGTCGACGTACAGCGTCACCAGCTCTTTCTCCACGCCGATCATCACCTTGTGCCACTTGGTGTTGAAGAGAACGGAAAGGCCCGGAAACGTGACCGTCTGGAGGTCTCCTTCCATGGTGGTGAGGAAGAACTCCAGGGCCTGCTGGTCTCCGTTCAGACGCATACCTGCCTGCTTAAAGCCGTCTTCATCCACCACCTGCCAGATGTTCCACACCTTGTTCACGGTGTTCTTTAACATACGGAAGGTTGTCATGAAGGAATACTCATCCGGAAAGCCCCTCGGGAAGTTCAGCCTGGTGGGAAGCAAACGCAGACGTATATTAATTCATACCATTTGTCTCTTTATCGGCATCTTTGTTTACAACATGTTAATTACAAGTGATGAAGTGTGAACGTTGACAACAATGTCTCAAGATTAACCCTCGTGCTACTGTTGTGACCATCACAAATACGTTTTTCGTGTAAAAGCAACCGGTCTTTCTACAGCTAAGAATAGTCATTTCATTCTCATGAACAGCCCCGTGTTATAAACACAAATGTATTTCCTCACGGTCTTGCTTTGTGACAGATTCATGACGAGCACCTTCATCTTCAAAGCTTTTCTCCTGTCTGTGAGATGTTTCAAAGAGATGGACCTGGCTTTCATTACAGTGTTAACGAATCAGATGCTGGCCGGCAGCCACAAATAACACACCATCAGAGAATCAATTACCCTATCCAACTGTACACGGACCCTCTGTGTCTGTCCCCGCGTGTCACTGTAACATCGCCAATAGTGCAATAGTGTACATCGCCCTTTAACCGGCTTGTGAACAGATCAAAAGCCATAACTATGAAGTTTCCTATTGGCTAGTAAAATTAAAAATGGCCACGGAATTGACTTTTTCTCTCTGTTCCTAGAAACTACAACAATTTATATTATTATGAGAAATAGACGTCAAGAAAAATATTTGCAGATGTGAGAGAAGCTGACTGGATCTGTGAACTGTTGTGTTCAGTGCTGTGCTCTATGAGTTCAGACAAGCTGGTTTTGTGTTATTAAAAGCTGTGACACTTATCTGTCACCTGTAATAATGTAACACCTGTCTGTCTGTCACCTGTAATAGTGTAACAACTGTCTGTCACCTGTAATAGTGTAACACCTGTCTGTCACCTGTAATAACGTAACACCTGTCTGTCACCTGTAATAATGTAACACCTGTCTGTCACCTGTAATAATGTAACATCTGTCTGTCACCTGTAATAATGTAACATCTGTCTGTCACCTATAATAGTGTAACACCTGTCTGTCACCTTTAAT
>JAZGTJ010018751.1:0-11268 GCA_036877575.1 Botia almorhae | reverse complement strand
GTGTGTGTGTGTGTGTGTGTGTGTGTGTGTGATGCTTTCATTCCATTAGTGAGGATCGATCAGGCGGCTGAAGTCGCTGACTAAGCTAACAAAGCTGTGAGTGTGTGTGTGTTTTCCATGAAACACTCACACGCATACATCAACTATTAAAACTGTGTTTTCTCAGTATTCTCATCCTTTTGCTCACCTGAAGAATACTGTTTCCTCAGTGTGTGTGTCATTATCATAGTATTAAAACCATGTGTTAACTAGTACAGCTTCTAAAGTCTGTGTGTGTGTGTTTACACCACAGCTAAAAACAGAGTCAGTTCTTTTCTTGAGTGTGTAGTCTTGTTCGGTTCACACACTGTTTGAATTCTACAACCCAACTCAAACAACAAACTGCAGTAAACAAGTTAGCTATGCAATGCCAAACCGTTGCTATGGTTACCACAGGTGTTGCCACAAAGTCCAGGAAGTGACTCCTTTGTACACACACATAACAAAACGTCAGAGGATGTAAATGTTTTTAGTGTGTGAGTTGAATGGTTATCTCCTGCAGCTCCTTAAACATCAGAGCTGCAAACCAAACGAAGCGGCAGTGATATTGTGTGGTGCAGGTGATTTCTGAATTTCTGTCCCTGCTGGACGGAGTTTCACTGGGGAACTTAAGCAGGACGTGATTCGTGATGAATTAACACAGCAAAGAGTTCACACACTACAACCTGAAATTACTGAAGATCATTTTTCAAGGGTAACACTGACTCAAGGGATGATGGGGATCTGTGTGTCTGACCAATGGCAGGCAGAACAACCATTCAAGAACATTCATATTTTTACACATTTAATGATGCCAATACTACAGGAACTACAAAAACACACCAGACTTTGAGATGCTCAGAATACTCTGATCATGGAGGGTGTCTAACAGATTCTAGAGCAAGAACGTAAATGTCTTTTGAATGCATTTGCTATGACGAAATATTCTGTGTAACCTGCCAGCACGTTCTGTAAAAACCACCTGTAAAAACTGAGCTGCTGCTCATTCATTCATTCATTCACCAAGCATTTCCTGTTTTACAGTTCAGAGCTATATATGCAACATATTATTGTCATACTTTTTCCACATACACCTGCACACATTTATATGCTCAGTAACTCCACAACAGTTATTGTGTCATATTTCTTCCAATGATCATGCCTGCACTCTGCATATCCAACCTTACATTACTCTGGATTATCCAATGAGTAAAGAGTTCTTTGTTTTCCAAAAAAGTATATAATGTCTTAACGTCCAGTGTTTTGTTGGAGAAGAAGAAAAAAGGACAGAATAAAGGAGAGTAAAAAACTCTGTTCTTCTGTGTTCTTGCTGCTCACAGAGCCCTGTTCTCCTCCAACAGGTGCTTAGTGCAGAGGTAAGGGGAATCAATTGCTTTTTGTTATATCTAACAGCATAAAAATCTCTTGATGTGTAACTTCCTGGAAAAACATCTGACCACTTCATTCAGCTCTTCTGACATTAAACAACTACCAATGTATCAACTAATTCAGATACAGATAAAGACCAACAGCAGCATTTAGAGCTCAGACAGTCTTACAACAGAGTGAAGGAGGTGAAACATGACTCGCAAGATTTAAAACACAGAAACCAGCATTCACTGAAACCTGCCGATGATAGGAGCTGAAAATGGAAGGATATGTCCATCCCACATGATTACGTAATGCGTGAGTTTGGGGGCGCGCATCGCAGAGCCAGACCAAGGCAAACATTTGAAGTTATACAGATATACACATTTTTTTTATTCTTTTCTGAAAATGACTGATTGTTTCATTAGACAAGACTCTTATTTGTCAGCTAAGGTCGAGAGGAGCCATTGGAAGCTGCACAAAAACTCTATTTTGGATTTTTAAAATGATAAACCCTGTTGAATTGCATTAGATGGAGAAAAATCCTGGAATGTTTTCCTCAAGAATCTTATTTTTTTGACAACAAGAACAAACATCTTGGATGACATGGGGAGAGCAAATTATCAGAAAATTTTCGTTTTGGAGTAGTTACCCTAACCCATGTTCTTTAAACAGATGCTTGTATTCTGAACAGTACACACTGCTGATAGTTCTCTGCTATGACACCAATAATGACCGCTGTGATGTGCACGGATTATTAGTCAAGTGCGACCCAAACCTCACACACACCTGCCTGTGTACTAAGAGTGCCCGCAGTGGGGGTAAAAGTGTAAAACCCACATTCTACTGGGGGAGAGAAAGATGCCTGCTAAGAAGAAAGTGCCCTGAGGGGGGAGATGACCATCTAAGAGTCTTATCACAAGGACACAAGAGACATGACAATGACAGGTCCAGTTCATTCTGTGGTCAGGCAGAAAATGTGGAACATCCTCTATTCACTCCCATTAAACACCAGCAAACCCAAAAACAGGAATTTTACTGGATTAATATCTTTCGTTGGTCATGGAGCAAAATGGGTGTCAAACAATCAAGGCTCAGTCATAACCTGAACCCAACCCTGTCCAAGTGTTTGCCTAAAATCTTACTGTTTAATGTATGTCAAGCAATCACCTTATAAACAAACACAGACAATATCATATGTGCGTATATATATATATATATATATATATATATACAGAGAGAGAGAGAGAATACTAGAAAATATCACATATGTATATGTGCATTACATATCTTAACAGAATATAATATATTTGAACCAATTCAGTTCAATACGCATTTATTTGTATAGCGCTGTTCCCAATACTTTAAAGAAAATGAAAGTTGTACGTTATCACATTTGAACAGACATTACATCAGACACACATGTATCAGACACACATGTATCAGACACACATGTATCAGACACACATGTATCAGACACACATGTATCAGACAAATGAACACACCGGCGCACATTGTTCCACACATCTATCTGATAAATTACACACTGTAATCTGTGTCTGATGTTCAACGTATAGCTCTTATTAATACACGTTTTCTAAGTGACGAGATAACGCGCATAAGTGCGAGCGAGAAAAACAACGCGCTGCATAGCCAGAGGCGCGCCCGCTGGACGCAGCACACATATTCATCATTAATAAAATAAAAAAAACTGATTTGAACAAAACTGACGACCAAAGAAACAGACGTCGCGCTCGCCTGCACTGCGGTACGTGTGTATATGAGCGTCATCTTCATCCTCAATGAACGCGCGTTATTCTCACCATCACTGCATCACACACACGCGCGTAAAGCATCGCGTCGTTCTCACCTGCGGATGAGATTATCTGCCCGTTCACCTTCATAAAATACACCTTCATTCAACGCACGACTCACCAACTGACAAGGAGCTCCGGAGCGCAACGCTACGCGTTTGCTTGAGGTGAAACAGATTGGACGCGTTGTGGTGACGCAACAGACAGACGCTGATTGGCTGATTCAGCTTCTTCTTCTATAATAATAATAATAATAATTTATTTGTATAGCACTTTTCATACATAAATGCAACTCAAAGTGCTTCACAGTCATGAAACAAACATCAATATAAGATAAAGCTTTAAGTAATTTTAACAAATATAAGCAAATCGTAAGTAAAATATAAAATAAAACAGTTACATAAATACACAGAAGAAAGGAAATACAAGCAATCAAAGCATTGAAAATAAGTCAAATAGAACATGCAAATTGCACAAACTTCACAGGCTATTATGCTCATAAGCAATTTTAAAGAGGTATGTCTTAACACGCTTTTTAAAGACATGGATACTACTGGACTCTCTAACTTCATTTGGAAGACAGTTCCAAATTTTTGGAGCGTAGTGACTAAAAGAAGTCCCGCCAGATCGCTTGAGATTTACTGTGTAATATGTTAAAAGTCCAGCACTAGAGGAACGTAACATTCGGTTAGGAGTTTCAGAGATTCAGAGAAACAGCATCAGGTCAAAGGTCACCATTAAAAAAAGAATTCATTTGATCAATTCTAATCCCCAGACACTAATGACTCTAAACGCTATTAAACTCAATACGTCACAGCTTGACAAAAATCAATTCTTCAAATAAAAACAAATTAGTTAAAAAACATTTTTCAACACTTTAAGAATTTCTATATCCAAATTTTTTTTTATTTCCTCAGGTGACTTTGACATGGATTTTGACTTCTATCACATAGTTAATGTCAAGATATGTGGGCAGCAGTGAATGAACGCAAGCTCAGTAGATTTTCATCTGTCTTACAACATTTTTCATAAACAATTTATCAAATGCGCTGACACACTGACTAAAATCAGCCCTCTTTGCATTAACATCATTTAGATTTGTGTCCCAAAAGACAGTATGTTGCTGCAGAAGCATTCAGCTAAAGCCACAGATGTATTGCAGTCTGAACACATTTGTGTAATGTGTAAGAGTGTGTGTGTGTGTGTGTGTAGATGGAAGAAAAGGATGTGATCCCAGATTTAGCATCCCCTCATCACAGGGGCCGTTCCACTGTGGAACCCCAATCCTCTCACTTATCAACCCCCTAAATTCATGAGGGAAGAGATTAGAACGCTGAACTCACAAACAGAACATTTGACATGTCCAGAACCTAATGCACACACAGAACCTCAGACACATACAGAACACTGACCTCACACACAGAACCTCAGACACATACAGAACACTGACCTCACACACAGAATATCAGACACATACAGAACACTGAACTCACACACAGAATATCAGACACATACAGAACACTGAACTCACACACAGAACCTCAGACACATACAGAACCCTAACTAACACACAGAACATCAGACACATACAGAACACTGAACTCACACACAGAATATCAGACACATACAGAACACTGAACTCACACACAGAATATCAGACACATACAGAACACTGAACTCACACACAGAATATCAGACACATACAGAACACTGAACTCACACACAGAACCTCAGACACATACAGAACCCTAACTAACACACAGAACATCAGACACATACGGAAAACTGAACTTACTTGTAAAATATCTCAATAAATATATATTTGTAAAATATCTTAAAACCTTTTTCGGAGAGAACAGCAGGTGATCTGTGCCAAACATCAGAATGATCAAATACAATGAGAAACGTGTTTAGTAAATCTTAAAGCTAAAACCGTTCTGCCATTTATGATTGTATAAAATACCTTTATAAGAAATTGAGCTGAATAGTACATTATACTCATTTCATAAAGCGATAATTATCATATCAAAGATATACAGTTCTCTTACTCTACATGTGTACAGCATGTGTATTATCTGTATTGAAATAAATCTGCAAATGTAAAACATAAGACTCATTATTAACTAAAAGATAAAGACTATAAATATGAGAATACAGCACAATAACAGCAATATGAAGAAAATATTGAGCATAACCACACAGAGTTTTTTATCAATAACACAGACTTGACCTGAACCTCAAGCCCTAAAGCCAACCAAACTCTTGTTTTATTGACAGGTAACAAAATCTTTATACAAAAAGCTTACATTTGAAATTCAAACTTGATGCAAGTGATGAAAAAAATCAAAATCTCTTTATTTTTCACTGATACACACATATTCACACGGTTGTTTATTGTGAATCTAAAAAACCCTAAAAAATGTGTACAGGTCAAATTTCACCCCAAATCAAAAGAAAAAGTAAATTAACCAGCTTTTAGATTTTTGCATTGACATATTTAACGTTCACCCAGAGCATTTTGCCTATATAGTCACACCCATAAAAAATGTAAACTAAAATAAAATGAAACTTTTTTTTAATTTGTGAAGACATAGGTTAAGCTCCTGTAAACTTATTTCTCTGTGCTGTCTGTGATAATTCAATTGTCTTCATGCAGGGATACACTGTGTTAATTTTGGTTGAATGATCAACTCAGCGTTCAGTCAGTAACACTCATGTTTACACGAATGAATTCATGGCATTAACAGGAAAGCTCACGCTCAGACCTTCCACTATACGATATGGGCTAAACAACTGAAATGAAGCGTGTGAAGTGTGTGACTGCTGACTGCTCAGTCTCAGTGAAGATGGCTGTAGGATTTGGAGATATTGAATCTACTCAACAAATCATTGAATGACACAAATGTGTAATCATCAAACAGTACTAAACTCTTCTCCTTAAGCTGTAAAAAGGTTGAGTCCAAAGTAGAAGGCACAAAAAAAAAATTGCCAAACTGCTTCCAGATTTTAAGTGAGGAAAGCACAATCGGATTAGTGGTGTATTTAGAGGGATGTCGCAAATTAGGGTCAAAAACTAATGCTGATAAAGATGATATGCAGGAATTAGCTTCTATCATACACCAATTAGTATCTGAGGACTTGCACCATAAATTTATTTTCTGGATATTAGCTGCCCAGTAGTAAAAAAGAAAATTTGGAAGGGCAAGACCCCCATCCTGTTTGGATCTTTGAAGAGTTAACTTTGAAACACGTGGGGGTTTTATAATTATGACATTTGATAGATTGACAAGCACAAACTACTGGATCACTAAATGCTAGGTACAATAAACGCGAAGTCATTCTATGCAGTTTTATCTGTTTATTCTGGATCGACTGCATTAACAAATCACTTTAATAGTTGAACGTTCTAATACAGCTGATGATTAAAACAGTACAGACGGAGTTTGATCCAAAGTTTTAAAGACCCTTCTGACGTCGTGCTGTAGACATCTCAAATCTCAAATATTTTTCCCCAACTCATGATTGCATAATAAATCACTAATCCAAAAAATTAAATCTGATATGTTTATTAAAATTAAAATATTTACACTTATCTCAAGCAGGAATCGGAAAACCAGCCACTCACTCCACAGTCAGATAGCAAACTTAATCAAAAAAAAAAAATATCTGACTGTTTTAAAAAAAGGTTTGTTTAAAACAATGTATTTACCGAGAAACTAATCTTTTGCACAGTGTCAACACCATGAGCTTGTTAGGTTAAAAGCCCTTATCACTGTTGAAAACTGGTGAAAGTCCAGCAGCCTTATGACTGGTTAGTTCAACCAGGTGGTGTTGAGTTGAGTCTGATTCTTGATGCTGGTGTCCATCTTCAGAACCTCCCTGATGGCCATGGTGGCATATGTAGAGGATGGCAGTGAAAACTGCATCTTCAGAGCTCGATATTTTCCTTCTGCAGACACAAACAATCATGAGCCACAGCAGTGCTTGACAGATCAACACTGCGGCAAACAAACTTGTTTTTAAAAAAAAAATAAAAGAGCAACATGTGAAAGTGTGGGCATTGTGGACCTTTGAGGTAGACTGGTGCTGCTCTGTTTTCTAGTTTCTCCACATCTGTGTGAACAAGAGGCACTCGAGGATCATCATAAGGAATCACCTCCCTTTAAAGAGAGAAACAGAAATAAAACTCAGTGCTGAAGTGCAATCACAACACTGAAGAAGAAGAAGCCATCAATGAAATGTCAATCACCAGCTGACATCACTGGGCCGTGTCACCACTTTTCGGTAAGCACCAGCGAGAGAATAATCCCGAACTTTGTGCCTCATGTTGTTGATGTCCAGGTTATCTACAGTCAGCATCTCTCTGTAGCACTGGCCCACTGTCTCACACACACACACACACACACATTAAACTGTGTGCCTGTAGATCAACTGGTAGAGCTCTCACACATTTGATTTAAAAGCGGGTGGATGTTTTTATCACTAACCGCTGTGAGTGGGGTAGATAACATCAAACCCCGGGAGGGGCATCACAACATCATGAATGAAGTGCTTCTCTGCTTCTTCATCTGAAAGGACGTGAGCACTGCCTGAAAAACACCAACACACTTAATGTACAGCTAAAACAGTCATCAGTACAGTGACTGACACACACACACACACACACACACACAGCTAATGTACAACCATCACAGTGACACACACACAGCTAATGTACAACCATCACAGTGACACACACACAGCTAATGTACAACCATCACACTGACTGACTGACTGACTGACTGACTGACTGACTGACTGACTGACTGACTCTCACACACACACAACAACAACCATCACAGTGAGACACACACACACACACACACACACCTCCTCTGAGAATCAAATCTCCACCCACAGCTCTTAGGCCAAACACTTCCACACGTTTGCTGACCATGCAGTTCCACACGTAACTCTGATAACTGTGGATGTACATCAACCGATTGTTACGAGGGATCTGAGAGACAGAGTGAGAGAGACAGACAGCATTCCTTCAGCTCTTGTAAGATTAACTTCAATTTGATGTACAAGATCATGCACGAATTTTGCAAATGGGGCCAATCAGCTGTTTCTCCACTCACCAGTCCAAAAGCTGTGACGATGTTGTTTTTGCCATACTTTGCCAAACCCCTCAGCAACTGTCCCTCCACACAACGCTGAACTGGAAGCTTCTTCAGAGCTGCTTCAGGGTCTTGAGATCGTGCCCACTCCTCTCTGCACTTCACCAGATAGCTCTTTTCAGCTGGAGGAAAGAGTAAGACAATCTTCTGAATCCCACTATAAACTCAATCCTGTTCTCAGCTGTACAGAGACATTGAGCACTTTCTCCTGTTTGTTTTCTAATTCTCTATTGCATTGAGGTCTAAACAGTTTAATTTTCTAATGGCTGCACAGCACAGGTCATTTACTGTTTTCACTGGGATTTTATACAATTGTTATTAAAGTTTGAACAAGTAAAACACAATCCTGTTTGGACCAGATTTTAATCTGAATACAACACAACTCATTTGCACAAGCATATTGAGACTTTAAATGTTGATCAACTTTATCTTAAGAATCAATGAACTTTGTGTTTTTCCACAGATATGTTTTATGTCAGAGGTTTGTGGCAGAGGTAAAGATGGATTTAAGGTCACATGACCTGCTAAAGGACTTAATGATTAAATACAGTGAATAAATGCACTACGTGAATACAGGGTAAAATAATGCTGATAAAAAGCAGAGTCAGAGACTGACCTCCAGGACGAGGTTTCAAGATTAGATTCATCACCTCCTGCCAGTTGTTCTGTAATATTGCCCTGTAAATTACAGCAGGAACTGTTATTCTGCTTACAGATCATCCTGTAAGGGCATGTGTCCTCATTAGCAGTGTTCTCACCTGCCAACCTGGTGTGTGGGGACAGCCGTGGTCCCAAATCGCTGCATGCCATAGTAGTTAATAAAGCCTGTGTCCCTAAGCGAGGTCATGGCACACTTCACCTGTTCCTGTGAGCCAGAGATGTTTCTAGACAGTGGGCAGCACACCAACAGACGTACCTTCTTAAGCTCCCAAACACCTACTTATTTCATTACAGAGTTATTCATGCTCATGTACTTTTTATGGTAACATTGGAATTTTTTTGATGCCTGTGCTGTCATCATTTTTATTTGGCATGGAATGGTTTTATATTGTACCTGTCAATTGTCCAGTTAAACGTCCAAATTACATTCAGAATACGTTATATTGCTTCAAATATAACCCTCCAATTACAATCATGAATTTAGTTACTTTCCTGTTTTTTTTCTCTTTTTTATTTCTATTTGTTTTGTGTCTCAACCAGAACTTGTTTCCCTAAAGCTTCTTGCAAAATTGTAAAAAGCGCTGTTGAAAGCAACTTTAATTGAACTTCACCCACTCAGTATGACCTTCATATTAATGTTCATTCATGTGTTGGCATCTCATTTGTCTTGTTACTTGCTGACATACAGAATAACCAACGCAGCTTGTTCAACCAGCATGTTACACATACTGATGGTTGCCAGATAAACAAGCAAGTCAAACAGCACTGCCTGACTAAAGCAAGTCACAACCATCTTGGAATTAAAGCTTGTTCAAACTGGTCTGAGGTGCAAATAAGAGGACACTGCCATCTATCAGCAGTATATATGAGCTGGAGGGTTAGTGTGTGAGATATCAAGAACTACACACTATGAGGTGCTCACCTGAGGATCACAGTAAAGTGATTCCCCTGAAGTTCTCCCAGTTTTAATGGATGATTCTTGTAGCAGAAGTTTCCCAACTTGAGGTTCATAAGGCACTTGTTCAGATGCACTAATCTCTCAGCACTGATCCTGTGAACAGAGTCAGATTTTGACCAATATCTTATAAAATATATTTCAAAAAATCACTTCAAATAATGTAGACAGAGCTTTTATTCACGCACTTCAAAATGGCAATCTCCTGCACTGTGACTGCCCGCTTGTCTTTAGTGCCCATGTACGAGAACATGTTGGGTCGGACCCTGCCAAAAAAAAAACATCTGTAAGAATCTGTTTCAAACTTCATACAAATGCTGATCTGGGGTCAGCGTTCTAAATCCCACATACTAATCTGACATATCAGACCTGAGGAACTTGGAGAGGACATTGATGGCCTCCATAGTGTCCTTGTTCTCTTTATACAGCACAAAATGGCAGAAACTTCCACGGTTTTTTGGCCAGGAATGCTTTCGAGGGGCTTCAACAAGACAAAACAAGAGAAGACCACACAGTAAACGAAAAACAAAATGCATCCCAAACCTAAATGAGTCACTGAGCAAAGATTCTCTGCAGACAACTCAATGCAGTACTGGTAACACATCGTTACTGTAGAGATCTTTACAGCTGTCTGTTTGAAACATGAGTGTCAAGTAATATTTTATCTACTGCAATCATATATGTCTCAGTTTTCTCCCCGAGATTAAAAACATTCATTGGAGCTTGTGTCCGCTGCATTAAGAGAATGTGTGGTGTAACAGGTCATTCTGATGCAATATTTATCATCCTGCTGAGGTGGAACATAAACAACCACCTCTCTTCCATTCTGGTACTATACAGATACAGTGTAGTATCATACAGTAGTACAGTACATACAGTAGTGTCCCCTTTTCTTTCTGGGTCAATCACTTCTATTACTTTTATTATTTTCATTTGTAAGTCGCTTTGGATAAAAGCATCTGCTAAATGAATAAATGCAACATGTATCAAAATAACAAAACAAAATG
Source organism: Botia almorhae (assembly GCA_036877575.1). Lineage (NCBI taxonomy): Eukaryota > Metazoa > Chordata > Actinopteri > Cypriniformes > Botiidae > Botia > Botia almorhae. The sequence continues at coordinate 287 of JAZGTJ010018751.1, read as the reverse complement.
TCCTAAATACTCTGTATTGGAGCACCTATAGCTTTTGAATAAAATATATTTCTTTATTTACTATATGCTTTATATTGTGCAAAAAAATAAAAAAAACACCCCGAACTTCAGAAATGAGTTTCTTCACTTATCTTGGAACAAACCAGTGGAAGAAAAAGAACATCTAAAAATGAACCAAGAGATGTCAAGTTTCCTGCCTGTTTCACGCAGAAGCTTAAACATGCGGGAAACATCTTACCTGCCGACAGCCTGACCTCTGTCCAGAGAAAGAGAGGAGCATTAGAAGA
>JAZGTJ010018750.1:0-11268 GCA_036877575.1 Botia almorhae | reverse complement strand
CAGAAATGTGACCCAGATAAAGCACTACACCACGCTATTCAGAAGAGTCGTGTTGCATTCTGGGTCATTCGTTGTGTTAGTGTGGAAGTGGACAGCAATGTTCAACACATTAATGGCTTTGAATTGATGCTTGTGTAAGCTGTGTGTGTTTTGTCAGCGTGTGTGTGGTCGTTACACAGTCTGCTGTAATTCAATGCACTGCGTTTGCCTGTTCGTTCCATTGAGCTGGTACTGGGAGCTCTTTTGCTGCCGTCTTTTGTAACACCACACCCCTAAGACCACGCCCACCACTGCTGCTGCTATGCCAACGATAATGGCTGCAACCATCGGACCGCGGCCGGACACGCGGCAGGGGTCTTCCGCACAAGCACCCTCCCCGGCCCGTTCCTGGTGGTCCAGGCTGTGATCTTCATCTCTATCCATCTCACTCGGATCATCAAGGATTCCAGTCATGTCATGGTCAGGAATGTGCTCTAGAACGTAATCGTGGTCATTGGTTTCCCAAGAAGCCTTAATGAGGGGCGTGGGCATGTTTGTGACATCATCAGTGAAAACAGGCGTGCTGTGTAGATGTGTTAACCCGGTGGGTGTGGCTTTGTGCTCGGGGCCTAGCCTCTCTTGACTGGTGCTTATGTTTTCTGGAGAATACGCTGGTGTGTAAATCATTGGCTGCTTGTGTAGAGCAATACCTTCTGAACTGGTTGTTGTCTGAGTTACTTGGACAAAGGTGGTGGGTTTCGTGTACACTGCATTTGGCTGGTCAGTAACACCATCCAGCATCGGCTCTACCTCAGACTCTGTTTCCTTTGGTTCATACAGGTTCTTCTCCATGTCATCCTCTGTAGGTTCTGCAGTGGGTTCCTCATAATATGTTACCACCCGGCCATCTTTGACTCCGACAGACCCCTCCTTTCCAGCTCTGGTTGTCCCTTTGACAAGCTCTTTATCTTCTCCTTTTTTGTAAAATACTCCATCATATTTCGTGTCCTCAGGTTTGTTGTATTTTTCTTTAATGTGCTCCTCCACAAAGCTGCCTGTCAAACTCCCAGTCTCCTTTTCCATATGGATTTCAGTTGCATCTTCAAATGCCTCCACGACTGAGTGGCCAGTCACAGTTTCCACCTCTAGTCCCCGTCCTGTCTCCGCCTCCCCCGTAGACACACCCCCAACTTTATCCTCCTCCTTGGAAACATCCAGCCAGGAATCCTCTGTGCTTCCAACACTGGGATTAGGAGACTTCTCAGAAGGGGGATCTGTTGCATGGTCATAATCAGGGTCATCATGTTCCTCAAGGATCACTTCAGCCTCTGATTGGTGGTCAGAAGTTTTGACTGTCACGTGGCTCTGGTCTTCAGTGGGGCTTTTAACCGAAGAATCTGTTGCAATAAGTGTAAGCTCCTTTTGTTCCTGGAAGGCCTCTGAAGGGAACCAGAAGATGTGCTTTTGGCTAAGCTGAGACACTGGAGTTTCAGTCGCTAACACTGCAGAATCTTCTTCATTCTCCCCTGCTTCTGACACGATTCTCCGCTCATGCTCTGGTTCAGAAGTGGATTCATCTTCTTCATGATTGGTTCTCTCTGTTCCTCCTGGAACCGAGGAAACGTGGTGCACCTCCCTTGGATTTTCCGAGTGATGGCCATCTGTCAACTTACCCTCATAGTCAAGGTGGCCTTCAGGATCATCTGTAACAAATAAAACACTGAGGCGACACCCAAAATTTAAAGGAACCTTTGAACTACAAGGGTTGTGCATCTCAACGGTTCTTTCTCAATTTCTCTTGGTTTGCAGATTATTTTGGATCTTCATGTTTGCAGGTTACCTTTGATACAATGTTGTGACTGGACAGACCATTCTCCACAGCTACCACAAAACAGGCTGAAGGCTATCTGGCCATCGGGCAGCCTGTATCCTTGATTACAGGCATACAAGACTTCATCGCCCAGCTCTAACCCAGTTTTCCCCTGCAGATGTGAATGTGGAAACGAGGGTGGTTGTCCACATGGAGCATCTGTTGAATGAAAGGAGAGTGAAACAGGGTCAGTCATGAAGCTGAAGAGTCTTGTAAAATAAAGAATTTATTTGAAGAGTTTTGCTTGTGCCTTTACATTGTGTATTTATTAAAGCATTTAGCAGATTTGGCCTTTAAAGCTGCAATCTGTAACTTGTTTTGGTTAAAAATGAATAAAATCAGTTATTGAGCAAGTACATAACAGACCAGTGTTCAACGCAATCAATCTCCTGATTGTACCCGATTCACAACAGCAAAGTTAATAATAATAATGATTTAGAATTTGAGCTGCCGGGTCCGATTTCCAAGGAAATGTCAGTTTGTCTTGTAGTTACATCATGTTTGTAAAGAGAAAGAAGATGCAGCTATACGCGTGTGAGTGCTGTAATGGTGGAGCTTTTGTGGTTTGTCTTTCCTGTAAGTTGTTTGTAATTTAAACTTGTCATAGACGTTAAGAAAAAAAACTCTGCAAGTAACTTGCAATTTTATGTTTCGAACAGAGATGGCGACAGAGAGTCAAAGGTACAGATTGCTGCTTTAAAAGTTTGTAAAAAGTCAGACCAGAAACAAATTACACATATGAATTTAGGTATTTGTGACATAAAAGTCCCTGAGAATATTGACAAAACAGCTTATCTTTAGCTGTTTAGTGATTTATAACTGACCACTACCTTTCACGCAGAATACGCCCAGTCGTTCATTATCCCTGGTTACATTCTCCAGCTGCACGTCAACTGGCCTCAGAATCCCCTGGACAGCACTGCACACAGTGCTCCTGCAATCACACAATGAAGAGTTAGTCTCTCATTTCTGATCTGCTATCTATATCTATACACACACACACACACACACACACACACACACACACACACACACACACATATATATATATATATATATATGAATAATATATAACATCACAGGTCTGTTTTCTATTACAGTTTGTGTGTGTGCATGTCTCCAGGCTTGGGTGTGTTCACGTACCTCTCTTTAGGAGTGTGTATTTATTTGTTACATTATCTTTTATACTTTATATTTGTCTTGACTGTCTGAATGAAAAGTACGGGTGATTAAAAACGAATTTAATCAATTAATGTTGTACAGAGTCCAAAAAAATCACTTGCATAAAATCAACATGTGCCAAGAATGTGTGTCTGTTTCGTCCCGGGTCTTTCCTCCAAATGTTTCTGAAATGAAGTTGCTTACTTCATCTTTTCACACTCAGCTGGAAGTCTTAATCTGAATTATAAGTGTGTGGGTTTGTCTGTGTCTGAGTGGGTGCAGAGAGATCAAACCACGAACAGACTGTTTGAGGCTGCGGCTCTCATGGGACAGTGTTAAGTTACTAGGAAACACCCAGTGTCATAAGTTTAGTTATTAAGGCTAAGCTGTACTGAGGTAGATTTTCTTAAGGTTGAGTTCATGGAGAGGTCCATGTGTATATGATTTAAATGACATTTATGAGACTTCTCCAGGAAATCCATGTGTAATCTATATGTTGTTTTAAAGGGAAGGACACTCCCTTCGCAAAACTTGCAGATGTAAACGATATTTAATAATCGTCTATGCTTGTCATGTACGCATAAATTCACACTTCATCAGAACAGAATTGGTGAAATTTTAGGGGCCCAGCCTATTAATCAAAATGATTAAAAAACACCTTAAAGCGAAACCTTTGTGTTCCCAGCTAACCATTTTAGGTTGGAGGAACGTTTCCGTAATGTTTCCTTTAAGTCACATAAACGTTTCAAAGGTTATTTCGAAAGTTTTAGGAACGTTTAAAACGTCCAGCCTTGTAGACATTGTATTAGCGTTATGGCTTGGTTATAAAAAGTTATTCAAACATTTTTTAATCCACTACTAACTAACTAAGAATAACGTTTTTTGATAAGTATGATATGTAATATTTGAGAAACATTCTACTAATATTTACATTATTTACATTAATATTACATTCCCTTTTGGCTGGTTTGTCACAAAAATCTGATGGTGTAAAATATTTTGGCGGCATGTTGTCGCAAAATTAATGAACTAAATCATTTTTCCTGGTCAATGACAGTGAAAATAATCTGATGTTTTGTATCAAACAAGGTGTAAGCCCATACATCCACTAAATATAGGGACCATTTAATTAAAGGTCATTCAAAAACTTTTGTACAACTGCTTTGTAACAATGTGCCATTTTGAAAAGCGCTATAAAAATAAACGTTAAAAAAAGTGTCTAGTTTCACAAGGCAATAAAATGCATATTTGTGTGATGTAGGTGATTTAGGTCTTAAAAGTGTTGATATATTCTATTTTAAACAGAAGTGGTTCTGGATCACATTTTGAATGTGATAATTATTTTTCAGATTTGTGCTCAGTAGTAAAAAATTACATCAGAGAAGAAGCCGAACAGAGAATGAAGTGAGGGGAGGTGCTGATATGTTCTCTCACTGCAGCTCGCGTCCGTTTCTCTGACATATCTGAGGTGTAAATAGTAATGTTCTACCTTAATTCACAGGTCTGACTCTGTCTGTCATTCAGTCACACACACACACACAAATGCGCAAAGTGAATCTCATTATCACGTCTCAAAATGCGCAGTGACCGTTTACAACAATGCCACTGTGACCGACAGCATGAGCCTGAGGGAGGTTGTTATGGTAACCGTCATTGTATATGTGCGTGTTCCTCAGGTAAGCTAAAGTTCTTACCCTACGCTTGGGCCGGACAGCCAACCACGCGAGCAGGCTGAGAAGGCGCATTCCAGCACTGCATGATGCAGGTCTGCCTCCGATGCCACCTGAGCCCCGTGAGTCATACAGACATTGGTCGCAGCCTCGAACCCTGGCTCATGTCCACCCTTTGAACCATTCTCCAAATCCAGTAAGAACACACGCCCTAATGAAGGAGACCGATTCGCACATACAGTGTTTAAATACAGAGTACAGAGTGTACAGTGTAATATTTTGAGTAACATTAACAGAACCACATTACATGAGTAGGACATCAGAAACAAGAATGCAAGGATATAATAAATATAATATAGTAATATAATAACAATAATATAGTAACTGCAGCTAGTTGATATGGTATATATATAAATGATATGAAAGGTATAAATTACAGCATCAAAAGTTTACTGCAAAGTTTAAGGCATAAATTTAGGCATAGATTTGGCAATTATCAGGTCAGAATGGATAAATAGGGTCAGTGGAGGGTTACTGCAGCTTGGTTAATGTTAAACATTTATTTGAAAATCTTTAAAGGCAGTGGTGTGAATCTTCAGAGTTCAAGAGAACATATAGAGGAACAAAGATCAGCTTCAAACAGGATCCATGTGTGTAGGTGGCAAAATGAATCTGCATACGCATACAAACCCTACTGTCTATCATTCTATGACACACACACACACACACACACAAGCTTACAGCATCCTGACAAATCGCCCAGAAACCAACTTGTTCATCGCATCATCAGTTTGTCAAGGTTTCACACAAAGGAACTAAAAAACCAATTGAAGTCAGTTCCTGTATAAACCCTTTCAAGCAGAGCTCACACAGAGCCTACAGATACCTGCACTCTGATTCTGTGTAGCTGTGTCAGAGGAAAGTGACGCAGTTTCCTATATAGAGCCATGCAAGCTATTATTAAATCTAAATGTTACGTGAATGGCAAACATACACTCTTAAACAAAGATACTACAAATGGTTCTTCATTGCAATACCACAGAAGAACCATTTTTTGATTCCTCGAAGAACCATTCAGTCATTAAGTTATTAAAAAGAACCGGTTCTTTTTTAAATTTTTTATAGTCTAAAGAACCTTTGGTCATTACAAAGAACCTTTTGTGTAACAGAAAGGTTCTTTGTGGAACCATACAGGCAAAAATGGTTCTTCTATGGCATCATTTAGCACCTATATTTTTAAGAGCGTATATGGTATGTTAGTGTATTTAAATTAATACACATTTTAATTACCTTATCAGTAATGATCTTTTATCCTTATCCAATCTTAATTATCTTCACATACATATTTGTTTACATCACTGCTGGGATAAATTTAATCTTGAGTACATAAAGCTAGCAGGTTGGTGTAAGTGAGGTAGATCCAGGCTGAGTCATTAAGGCATCTGACTAATCAAACCTACTAACCCACCACAAACAACCTGTCATTTATCAATCCTTTGTTAAGAATTCATTAGTGGCACGTTGATGAGTCTGTTATGCTGATGTGAAGATATCTGGGGCTTGTGGACAATAGGACATTCGTAATATTAATTTGAGGTAAAACATTGTAACTGTAAAAGCAACGACAAAACAAACAATAAAAGAAATATGAATAGAGTGCACATGAGAAAGAGGCCGGAAAGAGTCATAATTCTGAAAATGACATTACCAAGAACCTCATGCAACCTAATTCAAAAGCAGCATAACGACCTTATTCTGGATTAAATCTATTCTGTTCTATTCCATTCCATTAATTTGCCAACCTATACGAAAACTAACCACGGTTTTATTATGATAAATTATGATTATGATGTTTTATTATGCTATATTATGATCGTAAGGGTATGAATTCTTTGATTTGATTCGTTGAGGGTTGGAGTTCTTTGATTTACTATAATTGACTTGTAATGTTTAACTTTCTCTCTTTAAAACACATAAACACATCAAGAACAAATATTACATACATTCACACCGCTCCCTAATCTTTAGAAACCTGGACACACGCACGGACATCCATCCATCACTTCGTGTAAATGTGTATTGCAGCCGCGCGTGAAACAAGTATCCGCACCCAGTATCAAGAGAAACCCACCGTGTGCGCCTGAGTGACCGACTGTTGCGCAAGCCAAGTATCCAAGCAGCAGCGCCAGCCGGAGGTTACACGGTCGCCCCATCCTGTAAGCTTGAATAGTCCCTAAAACACCGAGGCAAACTTTTCCAAATCTATTAGGTGAAGTGAAATTTCCCAATGGATTGCGCGCTCCAAAAGAATAGGTCCGCTGACCCCCGTTAGCCCAGAGGAAGGAACTACGCGGCCGGCAGAGGTGCAATGGGAGGTTTATCTGAGCGGGACGCAGATTACCGCGCCGCTGGTGCGTTCGTGCGAAAACTCGCACGGCGTTGTCAGTAAATACGTCATGAGTCAGAACCTGTGCGGTGCCGCATGAGAACAGAGGCGCTAAGCACCGAGATTGTTCCAGTGCCGTGGGGAGCCGGGCGCATAATGGTGTGTGCTTCCTTGGCACGGAGCAAAGTTTGCCACCGTGTAATGTGTTTTTTTCTCTTTTCAGACCCGGGGTCTTAATTTTGGTGCGTCTTGTCACCATAGCGCGCCTGGCTGCGTGTCAGTTCAGAACGAGCAGGACAAAACCAGCTGTCTGAAAGACAGCCAGTAAAAATCCCGGGGCCAACCTCAAGACACAGTCACTTTGATGAAGCTGCCCAAAATGGGCGCTATTGGACACTATGAGATGCTAAAGCATAATAAGTGTTTTGCCCCTCACAAACACACACCCAACTCACAGTCATACGATTGTAAAGGTTTTTTATGTGAATGTCTGTGCTGGAGAAAGCGATGGCGAGTCTGAATCAGCGAGCTTGGATGTTTTTTAGGCAGGACTGTGGCAGCACAGGCTGGGTATGTCTGAACAACTTCTAATATTATCGACTTCACTAATAGAGTTACCAAATTCCATGTTTTATTATTTCATCAAGGCTTAACCAAACAAGCACAGTTTAGGCGGGCGGGCGCGCACACACATACACCACAGCAAGCGCCCCGTGCCTCTTAAAATAGACCAACCCACTGCACACATCATGTTTTGATAGAATAATGACCGTGAACGGGAAATATTTAGGGACCATTCGCAGACTGAAAATCATAAAAGACCAATTTAAGCTCAGCGGCGGTCGAGCTCTCTTGCGCCCTCTGCTGTTGTGCGGGTACAGGGCAAAACAGAAACAAGACATTTTGCCTTTGTCAGTTTAACAGCTCACGCTGCTTCTCATAAACCTTAAATCAGACATAACCTTCTTTTGCTTGATTGTGCGTTAAGAACAACTAAGTATTATAATAATCTACAGAAACTACTAATGGACGTGAAAAAATTACATACTGATGACATTACATACTAAAAACATTACAAGATACTGATGATAAAAATAATCTGCACGAAGCGTCCCGTATCTGTCCCATGTATGCAGACACTTTCATCTGCACAAATTGGCATGCACCACGACGACGCATCTGCGCAACTACACGCATCTGCATTATCAAAACAAATCCGCCACGCGTGTATTTCCCGCAAAAGTGACGTCACGGCACACCGTTCAAACCCTATACGCGAGTCAGTGCACCTAAACGTCTCTCCTAAAAAACGCATTCCTTACAATGACCTGCCAGACACCTAATTAAACTGATGACAGTCCAATAAAGATTAAGCACAGAGTTCAGGCACGAATTTTGGTCTGAGCGGAAATGTAGTGAGAGTGGCAGCTCGGGAGGCGGAAGTGAGGTGAGAGCAGCCGTCTGCTCCGTCCATGTTATTATTGTTATTTTGGCTGTGTGATGGTTCACGGCGGAGCGCACGGACGGCGGTCAGCCCGGGATCTCTCCGGTTACCAGCACGCACAACATCGGCTAGCGGGCCACACGTTACACCTGCGCTTCTGTCCCGTGACAGTTTGATCGCCGACGCTGACAAAACGCGCAAACGTTGCCGTGCGCAGCGATAGCCTCGGACTGTCTTCATTACTGACACAGCTACAGACATGAACGGCATCACCAAGAGCAGATTTGAGGTAACTCGTGTCAAATGTACCATCGGGGGTTTAGTAGTTTGGGCGGTGGCAGGCTGTCTGGGCGATGACAATGTGTTAAACCGTGTGTGTGTGTGTATGTGTTGGTGGGCTCGCGCGTGCGTGCGTGCCCGCGCGTATATTTCTGCAAGGCACTGTGTGTTTTGGACCGGGCAGGGCTTTATTTTTACGTATCGTGTTTAGGCTTTTGTTCGTCAAGGGTAATCCCGTCCTAACACAACGGCACCAGCTGACCGTGTCAGCAGCCTGAATCCGTTTAACGTCGGAGTTGGCTGCTTTTCTCGGAGTTCAAATCAAGCTGATAGGCTTGCTTACGTGCCCTGAATGTTAGTTAGTGCAGTGAGAAAATGAATATTGTATATTTCTTGTATATTGAAAATGTATATTTCTTAGTCACTGCCGCCGAGAGTTCCCATTTGTCCATCTCATATGACCGTTACAGTATATGATTGAGGCGAGACTGAAGCAGCTGTGCGCATACTGAATGTGTCCGGGCAGAACTGTCATTATAAGAGTTTATATGATGCATCTCTGTGATTCCGTGTTGTTCAGGTGTTCTCCAACAGTGATGAGGCCCCAATCAACAAAAAACTCCCCAAAGAGCTTCTGCTCAGGTCTGCCAAACACAAACAATTTGATCCGCAGCTATTCTAAATTTTATTGTAATAAATGTAAATTTACATTGTTCTATCTGTTGTTCATATCTCTCTCTCTCTCTCTCTCTATCAATCACTGTCTGTTACTGTTTCTGTGTCTGTCACTGTTTCTCTGTCTGTCTATCTGTCTGCCTGTCTATCTGTCTGTCACTGTTTCTCTGTCTGTCTATCTATCACTGTTCCGCCGCCTCTCTCTCTCTCTCTCTCTCTCTCTGTCTTTCTGTCTGTCTGTCTGTCTGTCACAGGATATTCTCCTATCTGGATGTAGTTACATTGTGTAGGTGTGCTCAAGTATCCAAGGTAGGCTCCACTGCCCCGTTATTTATAATTATAATGAATAAGAATCGTCATTTATGAAATAAAAAGGTAGTCTTCTAACAGTGCTTCCTCTGTGGATGAACAGGCGTGGAATGTGCTCGCGTTAGATGGGAGCAACTGGCAGAAGATTGATCTCTTCAACTTTCAGACAGATATCGAGGTGAAACAAACAAACAGCAATGTGATGATGTCATGTTTGTGTACTGTAAACATTTCTGTTTGTGGGTGGCACTCAATGCAGACACAAGCGTGTGTGTTTATTGGCTTATGGTCTGTGTTTTAGTATTTCATGTGAAATGTGTTTGTATGTGCTGTAGATTGTTCACGTCTGTGGGCATTACGCGTGTGGGATTAGCACTAGTTTGTCTGCTGAATCCATAGACTGTAATGTCATTCCAGATCCTCTATGCCTGGACTCTCTCTCTCTATATCTCTTTCAATCTCTCTCTATCTCTCTCATTGTCTCCTTGGGTCTCTCTATCTCTTTAGGGTCGTGTGGTGGAAAACATCTCAAAGCGATGTGGAGGTTTTCTGAGGCAGCTTAGTCTAAGGGGCTGCCTCAGTGTCGGAGATGCCTCCATGAAGTGAGTACTTATGGAAGTACTGTGTTAATTAAAGCAAGTATTGAAGCGTTGCATACTTCATGTATTTCATGAAACAATAATCAACTTATGAAATGTCACTGAAGTGTTATTTTGTGTAATCTTTTGTTATTACATGTTAATGATTTTACAATTTATGTATTGATTTAATTATTTAATACGATAAACAATTTCTGAAATGTTTGTATTAAATAGACATTACGTAAACTATTTACAATTTCTTTTATCAGAAATATTATTATCCGAATTATTTGTTCATTTGTTGTTTTCTAGTGTTTCTTTTGTCCCGACGATGTTTATCGTGCTGCTTCTGTTTCCGGGCTGTTTTTAACATTAAGGACTGTATTTGATTGACAGGACGTTTGCTCAGAACTGTCGCAACATTGAGCATCTAAACCTCAACGGCTGCACCAAAATCACGGACTCCACCTGCGTCAGCCTGAGCAAGTTCTGCTTCAAACTCCGCCATCTGGACCTGACCTCCTGCGTGTCCATCACCAATCATGCACTTAAAGCCTTAAGGTGAGGGACGCTTGTGAGATCTAGGAAGACATCATTGGACGTCGTTTATCACTATTTTAACGTTTGCTTTAGTTCAAAATCGCTTCATTCAATGACAACTTATATTTTCTCTAGCTAAAGCATAATTCTCTGCTTTAATAGGATCATATGTTCATTATAATAAAGTTCAGGGGATCCATATGTGGGATGTTATTGTGTTAATTGGCTTTGGTAATAATTAAAGTTTTCGTCACCTCAGTGTACACCTCTTTACACCTCTTTACACCTCAGTGTAAAGTCACCTCAGTGTACACCTCTTTACACCTCTTTACACCTCAGTGTAAAGTCACCTCAGTGTACACCTCTTTACACCT
>JAZGTJ010018749.1:0-11269 GCA_036877575.1 Botia almorhae | reverse complement strand
TCTGCTAATTAAACCTTCACACTCTGCTCTTACTGGTGGAATGTGCAATCAATGAAGATTGGCCACCAGGCTGGTCAAATTTAGCCATGAAACCTCCAACACCAAATTGGCCAGTGTTTCAGTTTCATTGTCCAACCCCTGTATATAGAACCTCCTAATGAAGACAAGCCCTCAATAATATCTGTAGTTTAATATATTGTATAAAAACAAAATGCCAAGGATCATGCGATCCTGTCATTGGATGCTAAAAAAGAATTTTCTTTTAAAAACATTTCATACCGGGATACAGGCAATCTATCCCTATACATCTTTAAATTCTCTATAATGCTTTTATAATATACTTTAAGAGGGATAACATTCTTTCATGCTTATAAGATGAAATTAATATTAGATGCAGAAGATTGCAATATAAATGTCTCTTGCGGACCTGCATTACCCTGGTTTAACTACATAGACTCAACAGAAATATTTCCCGACAATTGTATAAAATGTAAGAGATTGGTACCCTTTTTCACTGTATGTGTGACGAGGTTCAAAGATTTTGCAAGGAATTACCTGAAGAACAGGTTCCTCTTGTTCATAAATTGTTTGATTCATATACACCCTATAAATTTAGTGGTGAATGCAAAAAACAAACTGATTTCTGTTTGCTCCAAGCAAAGCGTGCTATTGCATTAAATTGGAAAAAGACCCAAAGACCATCCCCTAGCCAATAAATTAAAGGTTCAACAGCCTTGTTATGGAAAAACAGACATGTTGTAAAAGGGAAACTAAAGGACTTTTACAAGATCTGGTATCATTTTTATACTACTGCAACCAAGTGGATCAGACAGCATGGGATGATTGAACATTCTCAAGTATTGAAAATGTACGGTATATTATGCAGCTACCTCATACTTGCAGAATAACTAATGACTTGGGTAAACCACTAAATGGTACAATACATTTGTAAGCTGTAAACTGATTTCTGAAAATCTACCTTTTATATAGGGCTGGGCAATAAATCTATTTTATCGATTAACTCGAATGTGTAGTTCACATCGATTTGCTTGAATGAAAATTGTTTTTCTCTTTAACATAATATGCAGACGCTTCCCTCTGAGCTCCCGTAGAATGGGCTCAGCCCTCCCCCCCTTGCTTTTGCCATAAGATACACAAACAATATGGCAGCGAGCAGGGAAGAACTCATTCCAAAAACAGGCACAGTGTCATCCGTAATCTGGCAATGGTTCGGGTTTGCGGCATCAGACGAACAACAAACAACACCCTGCTGCAAAGTGTGTTTGAAGTCTGTTGCTAGCAAAGGTAGCAGTACGACCAATTTACTGCAGCACCTCAAACAGAAACATGCTGCCGAGTGGGAGAAATGTTGCGCCCTACGACATGAAAAAGATCGCGGCAGCACAAGCACACCCACCAAAAACATTCACAAACTGCATCCGCTATGATAAAAATGGGGCCCGGTGGAAAGCGATCACGGATGCTGTCGCAATGTGTATCGCAAAGGATATGGTGCCCATGTATACTGTGGAGAAGCCGGGGTTCATTCACATGCTTAAGTGCTACCAAGCCGCAAACATTTTTCTGAAGTTGCCTTGCCTCAGCTATATAACAGCACACACCAAAGGATGGCTAGGGAGCTGGAAGGGGTGTCGTTTTTGGCTTGTTTCTGATTGCACTTTAAACCCAAGGGGGAAATCCAGATCAAATCCCAGAAGGGAAAATCAAAACAAAAAGTTAAAACTTGTTTTAAACAATTTCTTTGTCACCTGCAGATTGATTTTAAGTAGGAGGGAAAAATCGATTTAAATCGTAAAGGCCATATCGCCCAGCCCTACTTTAATATATAACTTAATTATTGTATTGTTTTTGTTGTCTAAGCATTCTGTAATGTTTTTGTTTTAACTTTTTAACAAATACCAACAAATATACTTTTGGGGAAAAACTAATTAATGTCTGGGAAATGCTCAAGTGTCTAAAAGGGATGAGACCATCTTTCCTTGGGATAATTGCTGTACAACATTTCATACATTTTTAGTACCATTTTTGACCCTTCTGTATCTCACATTCCTGCCAAATCTGTGCCTCATTTGTAGCATAAAGACTAATGTAGTTCCCCAATCAGACAACCTTACGATTTGTAGCTGTCCTGGACTTGCAGACAGGTTAGAGAGATGCATATTACTAAGCAAAAGACATTTGTTTACAGTTTGCTTTAAATATTGTTTCTCATGCATGGTATTCTTAATTCTTATGCATCTGTTGTGATTCCGACTTTTAATTTCTTATGTAAATCACTTTAGCACTACCAATGTTTATGAAATGTGCTGTATAAATAAACTTGCCTTACCAAAGAATTACCAAATCAGTAACATACCTCTTGACTCCATACACCACATTGAGCAGATTGTCCAGCCTGAAACACATCACATTCTCAACCTTAGATCACAGTAAACTAAAGTCAAGAGCAGAGCAATAAATGTGGCAGTACCTGAACCTCTGGGCCTGCTGGGCCAGTGGTCCTGTGTGATGTCTGCTGGGTGACTGGTACAAGTGGGACAGCAGCGCCTGGCTGCTCTTCTGGCTGGGGTTGTTGGCAAACTTCACAGTGATTGGCTCTGTGGCACCTGGCGGCTTCTGTCCATTTAAACCTTTAATGGCTTCCTCAGCCTCAACATGCCGGTCAAAACGAATGAACCCAACACCTCTGGACACACCTGAACACATTAATACAAAGGAAAACATCATAACCTAAAATCTCTGAACACACCTCTTACTCAACACCTGTTAAACACGCTAGGGGGCTTGTTAACAAATGGGATGCGGTCAGCAAGGGGTTGATAGAATCATAGATCATTTACAGATTCTCATGTTATTTCAAACCTGTATTTGCTTTTAAAAACTGGTTATTTCAAACCTGATGTGCTTCTGAGAAACACAAATATATTTTGAACCAATAGGCATCCATTGACTTCTATTGTATGGACACAAAAACATGAAACACTCAAAAATAGCTTGTGCTACACAGAACCAAAAATAATACAGGTTTGAAATGACGAGGGTAAATTGTGAAAACAATCAAACAAAGAACAGCACAATCAAGTCACTGTAGGGCAGATGACTCATGAATGAGAATAAACCAGCATTTCTAAGCATGTGTTACTCTTACTGACTATTTACAGTGCCTTGCAAAAGTATTCATACCCTTTGAACTTTTCTGCATTTTTTCACATTACAACCACAAACTTAAATGTTTTTTAAGATTTTATGTAACAGACCAACACAAAGTAGCACATAATTGTAAAGTGGAACGAAAATGACATGGTTTTCAAAATTAAGCAAATAAAAACATGGTGTGCATTTGTATTCAGCCCCCCTGTGTCTTTGTAGAGCCACCTTTCGCTGCAATTACAGCTGCAAGTCTTTTGGGGTATGTCTCTACCAGCTTTGCACATCTACAGACTGAAATTTTTGCTTATTATTTGCAAAATAGCTCAACCAGATTGGATGGGGAGCATGTGAACAACAATTTTCAAGTCATGCCACAGATGCTCAATGGGATTTAGGTCTGGACTTTGACTGGGCCATTCCATCACATGAATATTCTTTGATCCAAACCATTCCATTGTAGCTCTGGCTGTATGTTTAGGGTCATTGTCTTGATGGAAGGTGAATCTCCTTCCCAGTCTCACCTCCAACAGGTTTTCTTCCAGGATTGCCCTGTATTTGGCTCCATCCATCTTCCCATCAACTCTGACCAGCTTCCTTGTCCCTGCTGAAGAAAAGCATCCTCACAGCATGATGCTGCCGCCCCACCATGTTTTATAGTGTGTGTTCAGGGTGATGAGCAGTGTTACTTTTCTGCCACACAACGCTTTGCATTTAGGCCAAAAATGTCAACTTTGGTCTCATCTGAC
Source organism: Botia almorhae (assembly GCA_036877575.1). Taxonomy (NCBI): domain Eukaryota; kingdom Metazoa; phylum Chordata; class Actinopteri; order Cypriniformes; family Botiidae; genus Botia; species Botia almorhae. The sequence goes on along the minus strand of JAZGTJ010018749.1, from coordinate 7,352 downwards.
CAGAGCACCTTCTTCCACATTGTGCTGTGTCCCCTACTTGGCTTGTGGCAAACTGCACTACTTATGTCTTTCTTTCAACAATGGCTTTTTTCTTGCTACTCTTTCATAAAAGCCAGATTTGTGGAGTACACAACCTATAGTTGTCCTGTGGACAGATTCTCCCACCTGAACTGTGGATTTCTGCAGCTCCTCTAAAGTGACCATGGACCTCTTGGCTGCTTCTCTGACCAGTGCTCTCCTTGCTTGCTTAGTTTAGTTTAGGTGGACGGCCATGTCTTAGTAGGTTTGCAGTTATAGCATACTTGTTCTATTTTTTGGATGATGGATTGAACAGTGCTCCTTGTGATGTTAAAAGCTTGGTGTTTCACTCTTATTCTTCTCCAGAGCGAATAAATAACTCTCAGACAACTACGTTGTATCCGTAACTCTGCATTTACTGAACAGCATTTTACTCAGCCACATCGCTAAGTGTGTTACGCTTACAAGGGTCCGTGCTACAAAATGAGACAAATTACAATCACATTGTTACATCCTTCTTTTTTTTTCTGTTGTAGTACATTTCTTGTCGTCTTTGATTAAGCCTCAGTCCCTGTCTCGTGTCTACTACTTTTGGTTTCAGTAGATTGCTGTGTGTTGGGAGGAGTGAGCGTGTCCTTCTGCTTAAAAGTCTCTGAGCTGGGCTTGCATTCAGACCCTGCGACCGAGTGTTTCTGTGATCTAAGATTGCCAGATATGGATCTTGACCTGAAATTTTGGCTTTCTGTATCAGGCGTTTTGCTCTTTCCCATTACTTTGTGGGTTGGCGGGAGATGAGGTTTTATTCTGAAACTCCCAGAGTCTGCTGAACTGTTGGAATTCTGTTGATGTATATTGTGGCCCATTATCTGAGAACACAATGTCTGGTATGCCTTGCCTGGCAAAATGGGCTTTCAGCTTGTTAATCACTGTGGCAAATAAATCTCTCAGAAATTTGAAAAATAATCCACGGTAATCAGATAGTCACGATTGTTGAATACAAACAAATCTGTGCCCACCTTAGACCACGGTCGGTCAGGCAGTTCATGTGGGCAGAGTGATTCTCTCTGTTGTTTTATCTCCAGTGATCTACACTGGTCGCACTTCTCAATGAAGCTTTTTATCTGGGCGTTCATACCTGGCCAGTAGAGGCAGTCCCTTGCTCTTCTCAATCATCCTTCTACGCCAAGGTGTGCAGAGTGAACTCGGTGTATCATGTCACTTCTGCGTGCATCTGGTATCACAACTCTTTCGCCTTTGAACACAATACCATCCTGCACGGTTAATTCATCCTGAAATGAGTAGTAGTGAACTCTCGCTTGGTACATTTCTTTAGTTTGTTGGCCATCCTTCTCTGATTGTTTTTAATCAGTGTCTGCAGTGTCATCTTTTGCTGTCTCTTCACTGATTACCTTTAGTCTCTCCTCAGATATTGGGAGGTAGTGAATCATGTTGACACTCTCTCTCTTTTTCTACCGATCCTTCCTGTGCAGTGTCTTCCAAGTACGCTCGACTCAGTGCATCTGCCAATAGCATCTGCTTTCCTGGAACATACGTAATGTCAAAGTCATATTTTTGGAGTCTCATAAGCATTCTTTGGAGTCTTTTGGGTGCATGCAGTAATGGTTTCGTTACAATATTCTCAAGAGGCTTATGGTCTGACTGTACGATCACTTTACGTCCATAAGTGTATTGATGAAATTTCTCCATACCGTACACAATGGCTAGGCACTCTTTTCAATTTGGGCATAACCTCGTTCAGTCAGTGATAATGCCCGACTACCAAAAGCTACAGGTTCTCCACCCTGCAACAATGCTGCACCAAGCCCCGTCTCAGATGCGTCGCACTGCAGAACGACCTGTTCCTTGAGGCTGTAGTAGCGTAGTACCGGTGCCTTGGTTATGGTTTCTTTTATGTTCTGGAAAGCCTGTTCATGCACCTCAGACCAGTCCCATAAGCTGTCTTTGTGTGTCAGCTGTCTGAGCAATTAATACGTGATCCGAGGGATGTCTGCAAAACTTAAAACAAATAATTCACCATGCCTAGAAGTCTCTGTACTCCCTTTACGTCAGTCGGTCTTGGCATCTCATTTATGGCCCGTACCTTCTCTGGATCTACTTTTAATCTTTCAGATGTTAGTAGATGTCCAATGTATGGCACTTAACTTTGAGTCTGAATTTGTCTCAGTTTTCGATCATGATCCTTATTTGCCATTTCCACTGTTTTTCCTTCCCCTGTTATCAACACGTCGTCTGCAATTATGTGTATGCCCTGCAGTCCTTCCAATGCCTGGTTCAGCAGTCTCTGGAAGACCTTGGGTGCCGGGCTTATTCCCATAGGCATTCTCAACCACCTGTATCTCCCTTAAGGTGTTGTAAATGTGGTGAGATAACTTGACGGGTCATCCAGGTGCAAATGCCAGAAACCATTCTTTACATCACAGACTGTAAATACTCTTGCTTTTGACAACTCTGGCAAGATGTCTTCGATTGTAGGGAGAGGGAAGTGACTCCTTTTAAGGCTTTGTTCAGTGGTCTGGGATCTATGCAGATTCTTAACTTGCCATTGGGCTTCTTTACAACGACAAGACTGCTTATCCAGTTGGTGCTTTGTTCTACGGGCACGATTATACCTCATTCTTGGAGATTGTTCAGCTCCTCCTTCAGCGGTCCCATCATCGCAACCGGTACTCTCCGCTTAGGCAGTTTCACTGGCTCCACCTTATGATCAACCTCCATCTTGTAGCGACCTGTCAGACAACCATCACCTGTGAAAACATCTGTAAATTCACTTATTTGTTCCATTGTCCATCGTCCATCTGTTTCGTCTCTGTCGGTTTTAGTCACGACATTATCCACCACTAGGATATTCTCAGACTGCACACTAACCAGCTACATGTCCTGGACTGCTCTGCTTCCTAGTAATGGTACTGCAGAGTGTGCATCGACGACCATAAACTCCAGTCTGTACAGCATTTTGTTACGTGGATTTCTCAGTTTCATCTGGCATTTCACAAGTACCCGGTCTGTTTCGTCTATTTGAATGTTTGGATTCACAAGATTTGTAAGGATGTTACACGTTGCCCCACAATCCAACTGGAATTTGACCAAATTGTTTCCGAGCAGCATGGCAGCAAACAATTGACTTGACTGTCTACCCAGACTCTTTGTGACTTTGTTCACTGCCTTAGTTGTGATGCTACAAAGATCCTCATACTGTTCACTCTCTGCTTCCGCTACATTATTCACAACTTTTACATGTCCACGCTTTAACTTGCACACAGCAGCGAAATGGTTAGCTCTTCCGCATTTTCTACACTTTTCCCATAGGCTGCACATTTCTGTTTATCTCTTTCGTGTGTCTTTTCACAGAAGTTGCAAATAACAGCTTTTTGTTCATCATCCTTTACAGTTTTACGTGTCGGTGCCTGTTTTACAGCATTAATTTCCTCTACTGATCTTCCCTCAATGGTTTTGCTGTTCTCTCTGGACAACTCAGTGGCTCTGCAAATTTGGACACATTTCTGTAGTGTCAAATTATACTCTCTCAGCAATCTCTCTCTTAGGCTTGGACTATTTGTGCCGCACACAATCCTGTCACATATTAGAGAGTCTTTTATGTCACCAAAATTACACGTGCTAGCGAGCATTTTCAGTCCAGTAACATACTTGTCAAATCCTTCATCAATCCATTGATTTCTCACAAAGAAACAATATCTTTCAACAGTTTCATTTGGTTCAGGATTGCAGTGTTGATCAAAAGCGTCTAATATTTGCTGTACAGTCCTGTCCGCTGTTGATGAGCCTAATAAAGTTCCACACAACTCCCTACCGGTTTCTCCTACCAGATAGTAAAACAGTTTCATCTTCGTTCCTTCCGATGCCTCAGTCAGTGTAAGATCAAGATAGAGCTGAAATTCCTCTTTCCATGCCTTCCATGTCTTTGCCAAATAATTCGAATCCAGCATCAATGAGGCTTGTGCCAGTATAACAAGGCTCGTGTCTTTGCTAGCACGTTAGCTTTCCGTGGCGAACTGCGCAGTTAGTCACTAAAAATAAAAACTATTCCGTCGGCAAACAGTTCACCGCTGCCACCATGTTTCACTCTTATTCTTCTCCAGAGCGAATAAATAAATAACTCTCAGACAACTACGTTGTATCCGTAACTCTGCATTTACTGAACAGCATTTTACTCAGCCACATCGCTCAGTGTGTTACACTTACGAGGGTCCACGCTACAACATGAGACAAATTACAATCACATTGTTACACTTGGGATATTTTTTTATATCCTAATCCTGCTTTAAACTTCTCTACAACTTTATCCCTGACCTGTCTGGTGAGTTCCTTGGTCTTCATGATGCTGTTTGTTCACTAGTGTTCTCTAACAAACCACTGAGGCCTGCGCAGAACAGATGTATTTATACTGAGACTAAATTATACACAGGTGGACTATTAACTAATTAGGTGACTTCTGAAGGCAATTGATTGCACTGGATTTTATTTAGGGGTATCAGAGTACATGAGGCTGAATACAAATGCACGCCACACTTTTTTTTTTAGATTTTTACTTGCTTAATATTAAAAACCGTATATCATTTTTGGTCCACTTCACAATTATGTGCTACTTTGTGTTGGTCTATCACAGAATCTCAATAAAATACATTTAAGTTTGTGGTTAAGGTGACAAAATGTGAAAAAGTTCAAGGGGTATGAATACTTTTGCAAGGCACCGTGTCTGTAAACATGCCATGGTTTGTCACCCAGGTTATGCGCAGTATGAGACAAATAATAGGGAAGCTATATAGGGAAAACCAACACATCTTTAACATTGGTGTATAGTAATTTTGTCAGACATTGCAGTTATAAGGTTAAATTTTAGCCATTCAGTGGAGAGATCACTGGTTAAAACTTATTACTAATGAGGCATGTTTATTCACTATTCTAAGCGTCCACGTATGAAAACAGAAACAATATATGTAAATAAGAGCAGCTTTATTGGGCCTTTAGCTGTATTAAAATACAGTGTGTGATGTCACGCATCACGTCATCCAGCACCAAATTCAAATTTTTATTCTGGCTCAAAGATCGTCCATTTTATTCTGAAAATAGACATTAGCGAGTAAATGCTCAGCAGATTCTCAGTTTGTTGTAAATCCCAACTCATTTTCCCCATGTTCCCCCTTTTTACATTGGGCCTTTCTAGTAATTCCCAGTCACAAAGTATCTCAGGTGGTCACAATGGGCTGAAGGATAAAAAAATCCTTAAATAGATCAGTGAAGTGCTGACCAATGTTTTCTCCAAGCCAATTTTAACGAAGCCTCAAATTCAAATCTGTTCAAATTTCACTACATCATAATAAAGGACAAATCAAGTTGGCTAAAGAAAGCCCAAATCACCAAAGCGCAGAATATTGAGTGTACTGTGGACAGCACACCTGCATTAAAGTGCTGCTATGACATGCTGACAGTAAGACTTATTTTTCTTCATATACCACACACATTTTGACCCTGTGTTTTAAATATTCAAAAGTGTAACTGTCTTACATAATTTTATAATGTTCTATTTTGTAATTACAGGGAGAACTGTAAATAATTACGGAGTAAATTTTTTTTGATTGCGATAAAATTATTTAAAGTTAAATGTTCTTCAATAGACAATTATGAATAAATCAAGAGTAATCCATTTTAGCTTAAAATTAAAAGAACTTGCTAAAAATAGACTTGTGACTTGACTTGGATCTCAGGTGTGTGGTCCAGTCTCACCTGTAACCTGGTCAAGGAGGATCCTGGAGGTGATGATGCGTCCATACTGGGAGAACAGTTGCTCCAGCTCTTTCTGTGTCATGGTTTTAGGCAGACCGCTCACATACAGATTAGCATCACGGATGGACGCCGAGCTGGGTCGAGCATATGACACCTGAACACACATGCAGACTCACTGTAATTTGTACTGTGATGCATTATTATACAGTAACAGCTGTGATCGGAAACATCTGTTCACAAGAACCCACAGACACCATTAACTTTAGTTCACGTCTTTTCTTGGGAAAGTCTCACTTTATGAAATTTTCAAAACATATGCACCCTTATTGTGCATAGTCATCACAAGAACCCACAGACACCATTAACTTTAGTTCACGTCTTTTCTTGGGAAAGTCTCACTTTATGAAATTTTCAAAACATATGCACCCTTATTGTGCATAGTCATTACAGATAAAAAGGTACTGAGGTGTTCTATGTTTGAATTGAGCCAATTATAATGCTCCGTATGTGTGAATGTTTTTTTATTTTAAACACTGTATGATCAGACATTTGATTAATTCATCTCCGTATCTCACTCATAACCCTTGGAACATTTAGTGATAAGACAGAGACAGACAAGTCATACTGTTCTTACCTTGATGGTTTTGGTCTGAAGTCTCAGGCCATTTAAAGTGTTGATGGCTTTCTCTGCATCTTTGAGCTCCAAATAGTTCACAAACCCATAACCCAGACTTTGACCTGAACACACACACACCCATATACTTTATAACAGCAGCAGCGTAACTCAAACCTAACCTTAAACCCCAAATACCTTATTTAACAGGCACAGATAACTTCAAAATGAATACTACCAAAATAAAAAAACAGTTACTCATGTTTGCTGAAAAACAGGTGTGCCAAAGGCAACCATAATATATAACATAGCGTATACATTTTTAATAAAGACTTTATTACAACTAAATTTTTACTACAACGAACAAAGCTGTTTGTACATGCCCTGGTGGTCACGTGTACATTTCTCCTGTTCTTCACCATTTGCATTGGCTTCCTTTTTTGGCACTATAAAACAATTAGACGATGTAATGCCAAAAGATCATCACCATAAATGGCCGAGCATGTGTGGTGTGTACAGCTCCACTGCGTTCACATGCTGCTCACTATAAACTGCAAAATGGTAAAAAGGTGTTTAAATTAGGGTTGCACTGAACTTTCAGCTGCAGAAAATGTTCGGCTGAAAATTAGTTTTTAGCCAAAAAACGCCAAAAATGTAAACGAAAATATCTGCCACCCCCACCTCTATAAAAAAAAAAAGGTTACAGAAAAGCTCAAAAGCAGCGAATACACAAATTATACGCAAGCTCTGTGATGAGAGAATGCACATCATTATGCTTAAGTTTCTTTAGAAGACAGCACACATTCACGCATTTTAAATCTAAGCTTAAATCCTCGTGTGAAAGCAACACACTCTTTACATACCAGCGGCTCTGTCAGTGATGGATGTAGTTTTCAATAGCTTGTGCAGACTGTCATGCAGCAGGTGCTGACATCACCAAAGCCCATTATAGTCCCGT
>JAZGTJ010018748.1:0-11270 GCA_036877575.1 Botia almorhae | reverse complement strand
AGATAAAGATTTTATGGCAAAATATGCTAGTTGTGTGTGGGATCACAATGCAACTTTAGAAACAGAAATGTAGTTTCAAAATGTAGTGCCATGTAGTCTCTGTAACATTACAGACTATTACATCATATTATACATTGAAGTCCCAATATGAAAGACCATTTTTGTTATTTAATAAAATATGGATTATGGAATAATGTATATACATTGTATTATAACAAATGGAATAAGTAGTGTTTTCCTGTAGCTTAATTGCTAAAGCATTGCAATAGTGGCGTAAAGGCTGTGGGCTCGATTCCCATGGAACACATACTGATATATGTGTTCACATACTGGTACTGATATACCCAATACACCTTAAATTCACCAAGTTGCTTTGGATAAGTGTCTGCCAAACGCAAAAATGTAAATGTAAATAGTTGAACTGATGAATTAACACAAATTTTACAACATTGTAGTGTTTGGCTTGCCTCCCTTTGGTTTTACTGATAGCCTGCATTTGAGCTTGGATGAACGCTGCAAAGTTGTGCAAAACTGGATGATCCAAGTATCTCAGCATGATCGAGAAGAAAATCTGAACTTTCAGTACAATGTGTCAATGTGGTCAATGTAAAAAATGTGCTTACATTTTGTGACCAAGAAGTGCAGAATGTTAAATGCTGCATCATATTTATCTGCTTTAAAATGTTTTTCAGGTTTAAATGTGACTTTGAAATGCCAGATTCTAATGACGTTGGACTTTTGGGAAACTTTCTGCTCTGCTAGTGGCACCAAATAAATTTTGCACTGCAAAAATACTTTAGAAGACATTGCAAAAGTAATGCTACGTTTAAAATCTAGGCCTAGGGCACATTATTTCAGCACATTAAACTTTATGTGCTAAAAAAAATAAAATATTTAAGAGAAAATATTTCAAGCACATTGAAAAGCACACTTAACTTTAAGGGAAGGATGAGGCCGATATAGCAAGCAAAAAAATAAATAAGAGCTGGTGTAACTATAAAGAGTCAGTTTGACCAGCAATAGAATATGAGTGTTACAATAAGAGACCTGTATTACCAGCTGCCATTGTGGCTGCTGTCAAGTCGACCCTTGTGATTGTAATTCATTGGTCAAAGATGTATTACCAGCTTTGAAGGCTCTCATCAAAGAACCATCATTCTCCCAAAATTGTGGCCTAAGCCAACCAGCAGGAATAAGTCTGGATTTAGTGCTATGAATCACAGAACACCAGGCACATTAACATATCCACTACGACATGCTAAAATATACTGCATTGCATCGAGTTTGCGGTCATAACAGCAAAATTTGTGTCTTTGTTGATACAGGTGGACATTTACGGCAAATGCTAAAGGCTGCCAGTAGGAGAAGGATATCAAGGTGTGTGCATCCCACCTGTCATATGGAAGCATGTAATTTTCAGACCGCCATTCATTCCAACATGATTTACAGCTGGAGGTATAATTGAAAAGGGTGTTTTCTCTGTGTTGTTTATCAAGAGACATGAATTTAGCTGAGAGGCTTAGAGAGGGAGACTATAAATAAAAAACAGTCCCATCTTGCACTCTGTTCACCTGCTTTGTCCTCATAATGAATGTTCATTCACATTCACGCTCAAAACATTGGCTTTGGTGAAGGGAGAATCTGATTAAACCAAAATATTACATATATAAATATATATAAAAAATACTCTACTAACTAAAGCAAGGTTGTATTACATTTACATCTGGCAGACTTACATTCTGTACATATACAGAATGCTTCCTGGAAATCACACCTTGGTATTGCTGGTAATGCTCTACCAGTTAAGCTATACTCCACACAGCATGTGACAAATACTCTACACAGTATGTGATCGTCAATGTTTTCAAATCTGCTCCCAAAAGCCAGTGATGAAAAAGAGGCCTCAGGGTGATGGAGGGTTTGTTGCCACAATTATTGGCCATTGATAAGACAGCAAGACAACTAACACTTAACACTAGCAGCCGGGGGTGAGATAATGTGGCAGTGGGGTTGCAAGGGTTGTAAAGTGTACACTTATGAAAGGCTTTTGAGGGAGAAAAAACTTGTGACTTGTGTAACATGGATGCTGGAGTGTCGTCCTTGACAAGCTGTTAACAAGGACCACAGGAACAAAACAATTAAGAGTGTCCTTTGATGGCTTTGACATATGCCGACATTTTGAAGTGGCATGTCATTAATTTTAATTAGTTCTTAGAAAATGTGCACAGGAATTGTGGAGGCTGCTGTCAAGTAATTTCCAATTGCTGCATTTCACATGTTTAATTGTTCTAGACAGTTAAAATTAAAAAAAACATGACAGAGAATATGAAAGTTCAGTAAATCTCACTAGAAAGGCCAATAAGTCAAAAGGGATTTGTGTCAAACCAAACACATACCACCAAAGAAGATTGCAGATCTGCCTGGCTCCATGACACTGAGATTTGCTCTTTTCTATTTCTTTCTGACTTAGAAAAGATGCAAATGACAGAAAGGCGAGCAAACAAAGCAATTCACACTCTGAAAAGGAACAAACATACTTTGTAAGGAATATCACAAAAACACATCCTGTCACCAAAACATCATCCTAGTGTGTGACACACTGGAGTCATGTCATGAATGTGGTCAAAAACAAGAATTCAGGCCCTTTGCCATGGCTTCAAGTAGCGGTTTTGTTCCAGCTCCATTTTTGGCTGTGTCTGGAGTGTGACAAGTATTGAAGCTCTCAGGAGAATAAATGACACATTGAAGTGATTGTGATTATCACAGAAAATGGCAGGCAGAAAAGTGAAAAGAGAATATGATAAAAGCGATAAAAGGCAGAAGGCGAGCAGGTGGAAGCCTGTGTATGCGTGTGGTGTGAAGGTGAGTCAGTGATGTACGGGTAAAGCTACCGTAACTGGCTTCTTGTAGCCATCAAAGTTGACATATAACTATCACTGTGCACACACAGAACTGTCACAAAGTTGCATGGAGTATCACCTCTGACCTGACAACTGCACACAATGTGGGCAGAGTGATAGATTGAGCTACACCCCATACTGGTAGCATCAAACAAAAGGGAATCACACGATCCGACTCTTTGGCCTTAGACAAAACGGTCCGGCTGAGAAGGGTTAACACATTTTCTGTGAGATTCTGAATGGAAAGACCAAACATAGAGAACGTGACTGGTGGGTAAATGTTTCAGTAAACCATATGAAGCACTCCTGGTGCTTTCTGACAAGCAATCCATCAAAGAAAACACATATACTCTCATATACACTCTCGTCCACACCTGCACGCACTACCTAGAGGGATATGTTAAAAATTAATGATGAATAACAGAAAAAAGGAGAAAGAAAATAAATATGTTCGCTGATTACGTATCTGAAGTTTCAGGTGTGGCATTTAAAAAGTGTATCTCTTGGTTGTAGATGCGGTTTTGTTTTAGCAGTTTAGTTTGCACACTTCAGAAATAAACAGCATCATGAAGATTTTATTCTCTTCATGATGAGTATTGCTGCAAAAATAAAATAAAATCGTTGGCATCACCTATAATAGGCTCTTACACTTAACACTTGTGTATATATACATACTGGGTATATATACCCATAAGGAGAGAGAAACAGAAAGAATAGTTTAATTATAAATGACACAACTGGGAAACGTACAATCTTTTGTTTAGCCATCTAGGAGATGTTCATTGGAGCACAGGTCTGTTTCATCAGGCCTGTTCCCTGTGTGAACCACAAAGATTCCATATGGTGGAGATTTACCAATTGATCTCTGCAACTTATCTGCTTCTTTTTCAAATGACCTTGCATTTGAGACTTTTATGTCCTGCCATTTACTCTGAGCCGTGATTGGCTGCTCCGCTTGGCTCAGATCTACACCACAGTGATGAATGTGTTTCCCTCACATTTATGTCCCCCGACCCAGACAGGCACCGTGAATCTTCTGTGATGCGACCCCTGCGAGAAGACCTTCCCTCACATCAGAACAAACATCGTTTCCACATGCGTCACACTGTTTGGCCCAAGTGGCACAAAGGCATTTAAGCTCTGGGTGTCCTTTGCAAAAGAAGCCAATGTTTAATGGCACATAAGTGGGGCTGGTCACATGCTTCTCCGCAGTTGTGCGTTTACTCTGAATTCTGCTGCTCATTAGAATATAGACTTATAAGGACTATAAAGAACATTGCCCACAGGATGTAATCAGTGCTTTTAATTTGAGAGGGCAGTTTTAAATGCCTTTGGGCAGCCACACACCGCTGCTACAGCACTGTTTAATAATGTGCAAAGCAAAAGAGAGAGAGACCGAGAGGTTTCACTGGCTTGCCACCAAGGTGATGGAAACGGAGGAAAGTACAGACAGAAGTATAGTTACAGCATGATGAAATGAGGTCCCAGGGTAAGAAGTGAGAGAAAAAGCTTTGACGCCACATTAAATATCCACACTGTGTCTTTTGCATAATTAATAGATGGAAATTCTGAACAGAGGGCCATCTGTGAGAAAGCAGCCAGGCGTCGTATCAGATATAAATAAGCAGCGCCAATGGCAAGAGTGTAGATCAGAACGCTCAGGCATTCACAGAAATTGCTCTGCAGGATGCTGCTTGTGTAAGACGGTCTCCCACACATGTCTAAAACTGATCTGAAGAGCTAATTCAAAAAACAATTACATAAACATACAATTCTGATGTGTATGTTTATGTACACATAGGCATACAACAAATGCGATTGCACCAGACAAATATTTAATTGTACAGCTGAATAAATGCTGCTCCAAATATGTTAAAGTTCAAGATTTTAAAGGTTCTCTGACTGGATGTCATGGCTTTGAATTAGAGATAATTTCTAATCTGCTGTAAATCAGGTCAATTCGGCCCATTGAAACTACAAATACTATTCCATCTCATACACTGGAGCACTGAATAGTAGCATGTAGCTAACGGTGAGGATGAGGGAAATAGGTCTGAGTTATGCGAGGTTAGCTTCACCTCCATGCTTTCCTTTATCATGATAGAAAGATAATGTCAGTGTCCACCTCAGCGCTGATTACCCATCATATTGCATCAGTGTCACTCTCTAAACCAACGCAATACCCTCCTATGCCCATTAACATCAACCTGTGCTCTTTATGGGCTCTCCCCATTACCCAAGTGCAAAATATACTACCTCCTTTTATTTGTTGTTATTTGTTATCTCCTCTTATTAGTTGTTGTCTATTTCCATCCATAATCTTTTGTTGTTATCTTTTTCAGTGAAACTGATAACTTTTACAAAGCAAGTATGAAAAACAATTGGTCCTTTCTCTTGCCCATAATTCTTGAGCTCCCACATAATCATCAAATGCACTTCTATACTGAACATAACGAATAGCATCATTTCCTGTGCGGATGTGCTGGATTATGTTACGTATTTCTATAAATATGTCTCAGAAAATAGCTTTCAAATCATTGTCAAAAATCCCTCTGACAGGACCTTATTTTTAGAAATTAAAAAAAAATGTTAGGACCTTTTTACCTGCCAGGAATATGGCATGCATAATCAGAAATTATTAGTAGGAATTAATTAGTTGGGTTTTTGTTTTTGCCGTGTCAAAAGCTCAGACTGAGGTATTAAACTAAACCCAGTCCAGGGGCCTTGCATTAGATTTGAGAGCAAACAACATAAGCATTAATTTACTGATAGAATGCTAATTTGTGATGGCTTAATGAACTTTAGGCACACCATTTTGTGTTGGGTTTAAATCAAGTGAATGTGAAAATGTGATCCACTATGGAAGAAATTCCAGTTATTTCTGCCATGTTTGCTTAAAGTATTGCGGGATGTACAGTTGAGGTTTCCATGATGACCGTATCATTGATAACCCTGATAAGCATCACAAAAAGAAAACAGAACAGTAAAAAAAGTTGTAATAAAAATAAATTCAACCATCTATTGTACTTACATTTTCTATTTATGAGGACTGCATGAGTTTAGTGGAGTAAGATCATTTTATAAGCTCTTTCTTTGTGATGTTAAACATTGATGTCCAGGCTATGAGAGTCAATGTTTAAAAGAAAACATGCTGAAACCAGTACTAATGTAGCACATTCACAGCTAGAATTGCTCACATCGTTTTCACTAAGCCCTTCACAAATGAAAATCCATTTTATTCACACCTGCTGCAAAACTTCTGTGGATTAAAAGTCGATGATATAAATCTGAAAGAACCTGGATGGAGACAGTCCGACCTTGCTAGGAATCGAGAGGAGGGAAAAAGGAACATTTTTCTCAGAGGAGAAATTATTAATAAAGAAAAACAAGTTTAACCCTGGACACACACAAATAACTAAAAGTATAGAAAAAAGTAGAGGCTTGCTTTTTTATTATTATAGAAAAATATGCAGAACGGTAACTCCTGCATATTCTTTTCTGCATATTTTTTTCTTTTTTGTGGCTGTAACCTAATTTGGTACAATTAAATCTATAATACTAAATTATAACTTACTTTTTCTAACTTTAGAAGTTACCACATAAAGCATAGTGAGACAGAAAGGAACACACATACAAACACACATGTGAAATGAGAGTCTGTTTGAAGAGGCAGGCCGTTTACACATTTCTGCTGATCACTCCTTTTTTGTTTTTCAGAGGTCAGATAGACATGGTTTGGCTGCATGTGAGTTGAGGCTAAACCCAGTTGAGGCCATGGGCAAACCTCAGCATGGAGTTTGACCAGCAGATGTACCTTCTTAGTGGCCCAGCTGCACACCATGTTAAAAGCCCAGCACCCCCACTTCCTTCTCCATCTGCCACTGCCATGCACCAGATCACACAAAATTATAAACCTTTGGAATCTAACAGAAAAACTGATACCACATTATAATCACTACTAGACAATTCTGGCCATTGTTTTGTTTAGAAATCTAGATGGGTATTCACCTTTACCCTGAAAGCTAAAATGATTTTCAAGCAGATGTATTTTGATAGCCTTGTCAAATAATTATTCAACTAAAATTATTAAAATGTAATGATTATTAAAAATTATTAAAATACACTGACAGCAAAAAAGCTGGTAATTAAAAAGATCTATGCAACGCCTATGGCTTTAGCAATTTTACATGAAAGCGGTCACTAATGCTAGCATGAACCCCTCTTGTAACTGGACTACAACTAAAGTTGACTTTGAGTTCAAACAATCATAAATTTTCTCCTTATTTATCTTCACCAGACGCTGTGTAACACTCCAAGCAGGACAAACTAGAAAAGGTGTTCACTGCCCACAGCAGTTTGCCCTGAGCGTTTTTGATAGTGGCGCTAACAAACTGTTCCAGTTGCTTGTTCAAAGGTACGTGGGCATTCTTTATGACCAATTCATATCTTACAAGGCTCAACTGCTGCTACTGCTATACTTTAATGGATAAATTTGAGAATATCTAGAAACTCATGAGCCAGACAAAATGTGTGGTTGCTTTTGGATTTGCATCTGAGGATGTCTGCTGTGAAAACTGTACTGTGCGGTACTGTGCAGTAGAGGAGAACATACTTCAAAATAAACAGAAGCATAATATATTTGCTCCAAACATTAAACAAAAGTTATACATTACACCTCCATGGCAAATATTTTACTTTAGATTTGTTATGAACTGAAGAGATTAAAAGTGTAAAAAAGTGGAATAAAAGTCAAATGAAACAGCTTAATATTAGATTAGGTTCAAATGATATTAAGTTATAACATATTTAAGGATCATTAAATTAACGTGCAGGCTCTAAATGTACATTGTCTGATAGTTTAAAGAGTGTGTTCTGCAGGCATGTGCAGAGGGGGGGCGGAGGGTGCTTGAGCACCTGCCCCTTTTGCCCCTATCGATCAAAGTGCCCTTTTGTTAAAATTATATTTTGTAATATTATAAAAATAAAAAATGTACACAAGTAACCAATTTGCGACCACGAGCGGGGGGCGCATTGGTCCGGGGCGCTGGGAAGGAGTTACAGCACGCGGGGGGAGGGGGCGTGGCCTTTGAGCACCTGCCCCTTTGAAGGTCTCTGCACGGCCCTGGTGTTCTGTCCTGGCTGAACAGTGTGCTGGATTATGTTACATATTTCTAAAAATATGTCTCAGAAAATAGCTTCCAAATCAATGTCAAAAATCCCTCTTACAGGACCTTATTTTTTAAATTAAAAAAAAAAAAATTTAAGGACCTTTTTACCTGCCAGGAATATGGCATGCATAATCAGAAATTATTAGTGGAAGAGACCCCTCGCCTGTTAGCCCGTTACCAGAGCTCGTTATAAATCTGAAAATGCAAATGAACTCTGGGTAATCTATTAACGTCACTTCAATTTTATATCAGCACTCCAATTTAACAGATCCTGACACATTCCTGCACACTTTGTCTCCCTACAACAGTTCATTTTTGCCAGGAGAGAGCAGGCACCCAGCAAGCAGGGTAGAGGAACATCTGCCATCTGTCTTTTCTGACTTTATTACCTGACTCCATAATGAAGCCCCCATTACAGGGGCCTTTCAGATGACAAAAACAACTTTTTCTGGTTTATTTTTCCTTGTAGTAATTATTGTCATTCAAACGTTTTCTGTGGAAGGGAGACAGTACGGGTGACTTGTTAATGACCCCAACAGTCACTTTAGAAAGACTTGCTAATTTCAACAGTGTAGCAATCTTCCTGTCAGCACCAGAAGGCAGCGAGCTTTGTAATTCCAGCATACGTTTGAAGACCTAATGGAGGAATTTGCCTGCTTGTATTGGCCTCAGAGTCAAAAACCCCATTAGTGAAAAACAGATGCAGTAATCCAATGAGATTTGTCCAATGCATGCAAATGAGTTATAATTCCCTACTGGGAATGGACCAGTGCTAGTAACAGACTTAAATTATTTGAAGTGAAATTGAAATATGAGATAAACTCATTACAGTATCCTAAAGGGAAAACTTATTGTCCATGAGCTTTCATTATGGTTGAAGTTGAGACACATACAAGAAACAATTCAGCAAAAGTGCAATATGTATATTCAGTTTTTAATCAGTACAGATCAAAATGCATGTGAAACAGATTAAATATCTTCTGATTTTAGTGTTCAGTATTTTTTAGTTTCCAATAGTTTTTTATAGTAAAAATAATCACACTGTCTTGAATGTACAACAGTAGATTTATTTACAGTATTCAGCCATTGTTTAAATAACTATTTCCTTAAGCATTAGTTTGAGCAGCAGCCGCATGTTTTCCTTAATTGTTTTTCACTCTGTACTATTATAGCCCTTCTCAAAAAGGTTCATTTATAATGTTATTTTATTACAAGAACACCTTGTGTTCCATCAAAAAACATGAACATGTTTAGTGTTGACCAAAGACATAATAGCTCTTATAATATTAACAGGTTTTTATACAAGGTGCATCAACTCATTGTGTATCCATTAAGTGCATTTATAAATACAATGACTGCATACTCAACTGTTATCAAACATAAGATATGCATATGTAAAATAAACAAGTCTCCAGTCTGAACTATAGGATCCCAACAAACTTAATTAGTGCATCACATTCAAAATCCTTACAAAAACTCTGGTTGGACTCTGACTCTGATTCCTTTTATAGAAATACAAACCTGTGACATCGTTACGAGTGGTAAACTCTCTGTGTTTTGAAAATATAAAGCAGGAAAGAAAAGAAGCCTCCTTATTTGTCTATTTGTTGTTTTTCTTTCACTGCCGAATGAGTTTTTGATTTTCTCTGACTGTCTCCCAAAACATAAATACTTTATAAGACCAAAACAAGTCATTGAGGCCTTTCAAGCAACAAGAGAACATAAGCTAATGTTTAATTAATCAGCAGTGACAAAAGGAAACACAAATGTGAAAGAAGTTTACTTCAGGCATATTTTGCTGAATTCCCACAGGTGATCCTCCTTCCTGCCCTCCTCTGCCAGTGTGCTGTTCACCCCACTGTCTGCTGTATCCTACACCTCACTGTCAAACCCCTAGTAAGCTACACTAAGGAATTCAATTGAGTGCATTAGTTTGAGAACAGAGGAGAGAGAGAGATACTCTCACCTATACTGTATCTCCCATTCTGTCTACTGCCGCAATCTGACAAAAAACAATGGAGAGGAGAAAATGGCCATGTGAAAAAGTCAAGGGTTTTAAAGAAAACAGGAATGCTCTCGGTTACACATGACTGGTTTATAATGTACTTGGAAAAGAGCTCTATATAGAGGGGTTATTCAGTGGCATTTTCTGCCTCAGCCTCAGATTGAAATTGATTATTTCATTATTGGCACTTCCTGTAACTCTTAATTTTAATATATATTAATGAATATAGTTTTGACCCCCATTACTTTATTACATGTTGTTCATAAGCCTTCGACCCCAAATCACAAAACAAAACAAGTCATGATGCTGGACACCTTATATGGCCATTTGCTGCTTGTGTTAAAATACACACAACAGGCTTTTATTGCATAGTTTCCTAACAAATAGGCTTTTACTCTAAATGCTATGAATGTAGTGTAAACTGCAGAACAACATGGCATTTAGAATGTCAGAAGGTTATAACAAATAGCTTAAGCATTCTTATGCGATCTCCCAGACGGCCTTACTCATACACAAGATCCTTCTTAAGGGCAGACGCAGAAACGTACACAGAAAACTCACACAGGCTTTTCCAACAGAGTATGAGCTCTATATAAAGCCAGTTTTTAGGAGACAGTTACTGGAATGTTTTGCTAAAAGACTGTGAGAAAAATTAAAACATTGGTTATGGTTATAATGATCACTCACTATTGCCATTTTGACCAAGCTGGATCCGAACATTAGCTGAAAATAACAGCAGTGTGTTACAATATAGTTCCAATTCAATCCAGTTCTGACCCCACTGTATATATTTCTGCTACTTGTGTACATTGTCTATCCTGTTTCATAGTGCTATAAAGGGTCTTGTATCACGATTTAGCTGAGACAAGCAGAGATGATGAAAAGAGATTACTCACCCACTTGGGACATCTCTGGCACTGAACCTTTGTATGGCCCCTCAATAAACTGTGGGGGGTTATCATTGATGTCTTGCACTTTAATAATGAACTCTGAGGGTGGTTCCAGAGGCTGGTTGGAGTCTCTGTCGATGACCTGCGCCGTGAGCGTGTACTCAGCTTTCTCTTCCCTGTCCAGCCTCTTCATCGCATGAATGTCTCCCGTCCTCTCATTGATGGCGAAGATGGTACCTGCCCCTTCCCCTGCCAGCACGTACTTGATGTTTTTATTCCCTACGTCCAAATCCGTATGGAGCTATAA
>JAZGTJ010018747.1:0-11270 GCA_036877575.1 Botia almorhae | reverse complement strand
TAGTGCAGTGGACTACAGTCATACACTACAGTATAGTGCAGTGGACTACAGTCATACACTACAGTATAGTGCAGTGGACTACAGTCATACACTACAGTATAGTACAGTAGACTACAGTCATACACTACAGTATAGTACAGTGTGTTTCAGGAGTGAAAGTCATCAGATGGAGCAGAACTGATGTGGGCTGGAGAAATGTTCATTAACACACCTAGTTTAGCTGGTACAGTACTCAATGTTCCTGGCACTTCAATAGAATTGTTCTATTACTGTAGATAGTACTGTATTACTGTAGCTTTAGGAACAGAAAATTAACATAAACATAGCTAACCAGCTAAACCAACTAGACCACAATAGATCATTTTAAGACCAGTATGGCCTGACTGAGACCAGCTAAAACCAGCATAGCCTTTTTACAAAATAGTATAAAAATGATCCAAATGCAGTGATGAATATTGTTTATAACTGTTACATGCGTTATAAGGCTTCTAAAGATTATCATGAAACCTTTTTCATGTACAGAACACACACACACACACACACACACACACACACTGGTGTTAAGATATCTGGCTGCTGAGCTCTTTTTCCGTTTCTTTCTTAATGAAACTGCTGTAGTCTTCTCCTCTCTTTCACCTCTCTCTCACTTTCACTGGGTAACGTCTCCTTTCCTCACTCTTCCCATCACCACGGCGACCCTCTGAACTGGTAAACCAAACCTGCAGAACCCACATCAAATATTAACCGCCCTATTAATGAGTTTTCCATTGGCCGTACGCACACGCATGCGACCATAATTAACGAAAAAGCACTCGCGACATTACAGCTTAAATTTACAGGACTGCTGCGGGCGATGCCACAGGAGGGCGGGAGAAACAGATGCTACGACAGGCAGACAAAGAGGCAGACAGACAAAGAGACAGACGGGTTTCCAGCTTCCACAGAAAAGCAGCCCGTCTCTGCAGAGAAGATCAGATGTCATACAGCACACACGCATGTTTACATCCAATCTGCAAGAAAAAGATTCTGCATTCATATTCTGTGTGTGTGTGTGTGTTAATATTTCATGTTATTATTAAGTTACTGGTTCATGTGAACATTGTGTGTAACACAATGGTTTTTTGGAGAACCAACAATGGTTCTTCTGTGGCATTACGGTGAAGAACCGTTTAGTGCATTATTGTTCTGTTTGGAGCACTGCAGCCACCGTCCACAGCAGCAGCCGAGCAGCGTCGACATCCTCTCACATTTCCCTGTGTGTTTCAAATACATAACATCACAATGTTCTTTTAACGTTTAGCTCCTGAGAGGTTTGAGTTAAAGTTGTACTTCTGTATTAATTACACACACAAGTTCACTCAAATCCACACTGACTGACAGACACACAGAAACATACAGATCTCCGCTCCACACAGAGCTCCTTACAGTTCAGTAGCGCTGGAGAGATCTGTCCCGCCAGATTGTTAAGAAATCAGTTCAATCTATCTGTCTCACTCTCTCACTGTAAAACAGAAGATGAGAGCGTGTCTTTCTGTATTTGCATGCTAAAACAGCAGTGTGTTCAAAATGTCCTTTTAGATAAAAGACAATTAAGTCTTTAGTCATCTAATTACATACCTCTCTCTCTCTCTCTCTCTCTCTCTCTTCCCACTTATAACCGTTCTATTTTAAGAGCTGATGTGTGATCAGGTTCTGTACACAGAATGTAACATTCCCTCCAGTTACATACAGTAACTTTGATGTGATATTAACAGCGTTACTGCAGTTTTGTGATATAATGTCATATTAAAGGTTTATTAACTTTAACTTCCAGAACTTTCTGGATGTTTCTGGTCTGGTTGTGTGTGACTGGTCTGTGTGTGACAGCGGTTGCCATCATCTCGACAGGTGTGTGTGATCAGTGTAATCTGTGCTGTAATCTAGTCCTGTCTCAGACTGTAATCTAGTCCTGTCTCAGACTGTAATCTAGTCCTGTCTCAGACTGTAATCTAGTTGAGGAGTTTGACTGAGACAGAGTCTTTGTTTAGACATGTGAAAGGAGTAAACACAGAATCATGTTTATCTGATGTTGACAGGGCTGGATTACTGACTAGTATCTGATCACCTGTACTGATGACCTTGTGCATGTGTGTTAGTGAAAGTGGGTTAGTTAATCTGTAAATAATAAATTATCTCTTTGTTCGGAAGTTTTTGAGGAGAAAGAAACTGGAATATCGAACAGGAAATTGACTACCACAGATGAATACAGGTTTACTTTCTCTCTCTTACTCTCTCTCTCTGTTTTGTGTAAATAATGCAGCTATATGTGATTGTTCTGTAGAGACCTGGTGATAAATGACTCTTGTCTACTCTGGTTCTTTGGGAAGTTCTGTGGTATTTTTTAGGAGTTTTTACAGCCTGACCTTAAAAACCACACACACATATATTTATACATATATATATATACGAATGCAGTGATACTTTTGGTTTATTTCATTTGTTAGCAGATACACATTAAAAATAATGTCAAAATGTATTAAAGTACACAAACATATAGATGCCCCAAAGATACCAAACATGAACATAAAACCACAAGACGCTCATTTTAATGTGATGTAGTTTCAGATGAACTTCTCATTCAGGGTATTATAGAGATCAGTATGTGTGATTGGTTATTTAATCTTCAAACATAAAATTGTTTGAAAAATGACTCTGAACTCGCTAATCCCTGAAAAACAAGCAAACATTTAAAGGTAGTTTAGGCTAATTCTGAGAGGCTAGCAATAGCACGCTTCGAAAGATCCCGCCCTCCCTTCAGTGCGCTCTCCAAAGCCACGCCTCCTCCAACACACATGAACATACACAGTTTGACAGGCAAGTAGTACATCCTGCCATTGCATTCAGACCAAATGCAATGATTGGACAAACATTTCATGGTCCTGTGCCTTCCACAAAACATACTGTATCTGTGTATATATATAAATATATTTAGGCCTTGGAAAAAATCAGCTACCCTGTTTTTAAACCCTGAGGTTCCCCAGCCTGGCCCTCTTCTCCTGGAATAAGCAGGAATAAAACGTGAATATAGAAACAAACATAACCACAAATATTTGAGAGACTTACACATACACACAAGTATCTAAAGAAATCCCACTGAACTATTGCAGTGCCACAAAGATCTGCTTCCTGTGCTACTAATAACGTTGAAACAGCAAAACAGCGACACCGTGTGCTCATAGTATACGTTACAATTACAACTAAAATCATTTATTGTCATGAAATGAAGGTAAAGAGCATTTAAAGATACGGTTATTATTTTATAATCAAACAGCTGAGCTGTCTAGGTAGTGAGCTTGTTTGTGTCATAGTAAGCTGTCAAGAAAACATCTTTGAGTATCCTGAGGTCTACTGATGTAACTTCCTTAGCACTGTTTTGGGCATCACATGGGCTGTAGTCAGATGTTTGTCTACCTAGGGATCACTACACAGGTAGCCTTACTAGACAATATTTTTAAGAATCACAGTTTGCTGCCAGTTGTCAGCCATGCTGTACACATTTAAAACATTCAGCTTTTTTAACTGTAGGTCAGGACTTCAGCTCTTAAAGTAATGATGAACTTAACAGTGTGTGTTGTGTACTTGAGTTTCTCATAGATTACTGAAGACATAGATCCGTCTGATGTGGGTACATCTGAGGGTCTCCCTAGACTGGAGCCCCTACCCTCAACTCAAGAGCCCTGTACACTGTACACTGTACGGGTGTGTGTTTAGGGTCTCGTGTCTACATGACTCGGCTGCCTCTGGTGTTACTGCAGTCTGATGTTTCAGGGATTTTTAATATGGATGCACAAAAGGCTAATGAATAAATAATGAATATTATTAATAATGAATAAACAATATTAGCAATAATAATAATCTTTAATCAATACGCAGGTTAAACACAAAACAGACACTGATAACAACAAAATAAATATGAAACACTCAACACAAATCCAACAGTTCATATCATTACAGTTCATATCATTACAGTTCATATCATTACAGTTCATATCATTACAGTTCATATCATTACAGTTCATATCATTACAGTTCATATCATTGTGCTACAGACCAGCAGCAGAATAAGCTACACTGTCAGGCCGGTTTCACTGAATGACATCAACAGACTGTGTGTTGTTCCTGCTGACAAACGGCTGCAGATCCACACGCTGTGTTTGTCAGGTTTCATCATGAGACTGAAGGTAAACCGGCTTGGCTTGCTTTCTTAATTTCTGCTGAGCTCGCAGCTTTCTGCCTTTCTGTGTGGCGAGACCCATCGGAGGAAGATACGACTGAGGAAGACAAATATAACACAGCTCTGAATCTCACAGAAACATCTGCATTTCACCTCAAAACCAAAAGATTACAACAAGACTTGCACACGTAAAATCTCTATTAAATAGAAATATTGAGGTGAAATGACATCAGGAGTGAAACACGATGCTAAAGTTCAGCCTTCTGATCGCAAAGATTATTTTAAGAGTGACAGATAAACTGTGCTACAGTGTTCCTGTAGCTCAGCTGATAGGGCATTGCACTAGCAACGCAAAGGTCGTGGGTTTAATTCCAAGGGAGCACGTGTACTGACAAAATATGTAACTTGAATAAACTGTAAGCTGCTTTGGATAAAAGCATCTGCCAAATGCATGAATGTAAATGAACAATACTTACTGCTCTGGGGTAGGGGTTCCTGTAATGAATTCCTGCCGCGCAAAACAAAATACAGTAGATTTAGATTTTAGGTCTGAGTAACATCTGAAACTTAACTACATATATATATCAAATGTAAACCAACTTCAATAGCTGAAAATACACACCGATCTCTATCCGCGCTTCACACTCCTCAATACATCTCTGGACTGATTCTGGATCAGTGATCTGTAACAGAGAAAAGACAGACGTGAGATCCTTTACAGCTCATACAGGTCATCGGCTGACATTAGATCAGTCCACACCTGTTGGTTTTGTCTGAAAAGGGTTCGAGCCTCCTGGACTATATATTTCCTCTCTGCTTCAGTGTCGTGTGGTAGCGCAGACTGCGCCTGCCAGCTGCGCGCGATGCGCACAATCCTCCTATAGAGAGACAGCACGTGTGTACGCGACATCCCGCCAGCTGTACAATAACACATGATGTCAGCAGCCGTTCTCTCACTGTTCAAAGCCACACACATTAACACCGTGCAGAACTTCTCGTTCCATTTACAACTATCACTTACAGCGTTAACCTAGTTTGTACAACCTAGTTGTACAACTATGACTTACTTGCGAGTCAAATAAGCACATTTGTGAGGCTGGCCACGTGAAATTCTTTCACATTCCTAAACCATTAATTATTTTTAAGTAAATTAAGCATCTACAAAACAGAATGCGGCTACTGTGTGCTTGTGTGACGGGTCTTGCGTGACCTCCGTGTAGCTGTTAAGGTAAATACACAACAGTTTAACAGACAGCGTAATTACTCAACGTTCAGCTTTATTATCAGACATGTATGTTGTTTATCAGCTCTTGTGATGAGATTATTAATATTACCTATATTGATCTGTCCTGCAGCATTAACCGAAGAATCATGCTGTCACGGGTCACGTGAACATCACTTCCGCACTCCTGCGTCTAACGTGCACGCGTATGATGACGTCCAGAGATCCGAAGAATTCTTTGTCGAAACCGTCAACAGTGCGCACGTGTTACGCAGTCTGATATATGTATGATGTTCATGGCCGCTACGTCTGCGACGTTTTTGCGCATACACCTTCGAACCCAAACAAAAAGAGAAACTGCGATCAATCAGCGGCCGATCCGCGTTTCTCCGGTTCTGTGCAGTCGTATCGAGCCCGTCAGGATCAGCGCGGGGCATACAGTACATATCCAGGGGCGTGAGAGAACCGATAAAGGCGGTGATTTTCACCGGAGCCGGTCCGGATCAGTGCGGATTCGGTTTGGGTTCTGGTCTGTAGGAAGTGATGCGGGGAAAATACCCATCATGATCATCTAATGACCCAAAGAGCATCAGATCACAAAGTAAAGCCCCTTTTCCACCGCGTATAACTAGAAAACGGAACCGATCCGGTTCGGCTGGAGGGTGGGATTAGCTTTAGCTTTAGCCTGATAGCAGGGATGCGCTGATTCTCATCCTTTAATCATCGTTTCACAGGTAAATCAACAAAAACACTTTGGTTTCAGGTCTGTGTTGTGTTTCTGCGTCATACGTACACACATCAGTGTTGAAATGAAGATTAGTGGGTATAAATGAACCACACTCTTATCTGAGGCTAACCAGCTAAGCTGCTAACATGAGATCAGCTCATCTTCAGTGTCCTTTAAATCAAATTACGTCATTTGTCAACATTGCATGAATGTTCGTGGCCTTTCAAATGTTGTTTAGTGTTTGTGATTAGTGTCTTTGCTGTACAGATGACCGGTCAATCATAATTTAAAGACGTCTTTCATTTATACTGATAGAGGGTCATGGCTGTGTCTCAAACCCTACTGAGCTACCTACCAAGAGAGCATCTTTGGGCATAATAAATTGGGCATCATGTGTCATTAAAAATGCTGTATAGGTGGGCAGTCACTGTATAAGATCTGTTATATACAATGTAGCATGAGGGGATGAAAATGTTAAGGAGGATTGAAGTATTATCATTAAACTCCTGATATTTTTACTAATACGAGACGTTATACCAACACAATGCTGTGTTGTAAATAAGGCTCTTTGATGTAAATGGAACTTGATGTACATCAGAAATGGCTTCTCTTTTTGCCTGACATCACAAAGTCATCACACTTTCCCCCAATCATCTGCCTCCATTGTGGTCACGCCTACTTTTAAATTTTTCTATAAATAAAATTTTTCTATAAATAAAACCAGCTCCCTCTTTACATATCACCTGTCGAAGATGCAGTTTCGCTCTGAATACGACACGATTAGAAAACTGAAACTGGTTGGGTAATCCGTTTCATGTCGATGTCCTATCAAAAAATGAGAATTTGTTCTTGGCATGGTGCAAAAGCGATGACCTTTAACCTTCGTTCCCCACAATGTCAGACACATCCACATCAGGTATGTGTTGCTATGACAACGACCCTTGTCAGGTTATGTGTCATTTAATCGCGGCAGTGGTCACAATAGCAATCCGACACCTCGAATGTAACCCAACTCCAATTTGACCTGTTTTATTTAGGTTACCTCATGAGTATTGGGTTGTGGGTTAGTTAGGGTGTGTTGTGTAGTTGTGTAGTGGACTGTGGGATAGTAAGTTTGTGCAGAGGTCATGAACTGTATCAAATTCTGATCATTCTTACTGATAACTTTGCTTGTGCCTCTCATACAGGCTAGCGGATGTCACGGCTGTGTCCATGGAGTTTTCTCAGATGACACGTCTGTTCAGGGTTCAGGGACTTGGGTGAGTGTGTCCTGTACTCTGTGTGTCTTCTTGAACTGTGCTGTTGTACTCTGTGTGTCTTCTTGAACTGTGCTGTTGTACTCTGTGTGTCTTCTTGAACTGTGCTGTTGTACTCTGTGCTCTGTGTTCTGATACTGATGAAAAGTCCTGGAAGATTTAATACGAGCTCTAGGGGATGCTGCATGCTCATTGGTCATTATATAATGTATAGCTCCCATCCTGGATGCTGATTGGTCTGTGGAGCCTACCCTCTGTGCTTAAATACAGAATGTAGTAACAGAACAGAACATGCTTTTGATTTTTAGAACTTTGTGAGTCTTTTTACGCAGCTCATAATAAATTGTATTTTCAGACAAACATCACTAATACTGTTGCTCTTTGGGTTTGGAATTTGACCAGTAAAAACAGAACATCATATTAAATGCCCTCAATACCAGCCAGAATACGAGAGCAGCAAGCATGAGTACTTGTATTAGTGATGATCGCCGTAGCAAACACCACCAATAAAGTTGTTTTAAATGACTTTTGCAGCTCTTACAAGGCAAAGACTCATAAAAATGCTACATTCCTTTAAATCGAGTCTGTAGACATGTAACCCGGTCTGTAGCTCTCGCTGGTCTAATAACACATTTTTGTGGTGTGTCACAGTGTTTAGCAATGCAGGAAATGCATCTCAGCAGAGGGTGTGGCCAATCAGAATGCAGGAAGTACATAAGCTCCGCCCTGTGACTTAGACAATCACCGCTTCTGAATTTAAGCTCTTCATATGCAATCACACACTATAACTGGTTCTACATCTACAGTAAATAGATGTTACCATGCTGGTTAGTTAACATCCTGCGCTGCCTCTGATTCACTGGCAGGGTGTAATTTAACACACATTGTTTAACTGGTTTTCTTTGTTTGGAGGGAAAGAAAATTCTGTGCTTATGAGATTTTTAGATAATGACTTATGTTGCTCTTGTTTCCTGAGACCACAACAGAAATGACCAGCAGTCGCCTCTGTAATTAAGCCACACAAAGTTAAAAGGAAAGGCACAAGTTATGATAAAGTTACTGAAGTCTTTATCATAGTGAGGCTCATGTCAGACGTCTGTGTGTCTTTAAACAGTTAAAAGAGGAACATTTGATGTGCAGTGTGGTTTCATGTGCTCATTATTCTGTGGAAGTTTGACGATCTGCTTGTGAAAACATCTGCAACAGTTTCTATATTCAGATTTAGAGGGAGAAACTGGTGAAGTGAAAGTTTATTATTTTTAAAGTTGATGCCAAACATACTATTAAAATATTGAGAGAATTCATGTGAAATTAAACAGTTGTTTAAACATTACAACAGGTAAGCGTTATTAGACAGTGTTGTGAATGGTGACTGATAAGGCAGAAATGACTGTTGATTGCTTGTATACAGAGTTTGGGATATAAACAACAATCTGCAGTGTGTTTGAAAGAAGCTCTTGCTTTTTACAGTTTGTCTGTGTCAGTCTGATTCTGAACATGCTGACGGTCTGATTGTGAATCTTCAGGGCATGTTGACTGCGGTCCGTCAGCCAGCGCAGCGGCGTCTAGCAGGAGCCGTCTGGACCTGAAGGAAGACCTCCGGCAGAGGAAACGGACAGAACACCAGAGAGAGAGAGAGCGAGAGACATGGGTCAGTGTGTGAATAAATGTAAAAACCCCACGTCCTCTCTAGGCAGCAAAAGTGGTGAAAAGGATGCTGGGAAATCTCACAGCAAGAAAGGGGGCGGTGTGCACAAGGAGGAAGTGTGTGCCAAGTCCTCGGCCGACACCATGTTCAACGGCACCAAAGTGTCAGAGGTCACCGGTGAGAGCACCATGGCCCCGCCCACATCAGCAGGGGAGGTGCTACGGGAGTCACCCACACAGGATGGGGAGAGCATGTGTCTCGCCCGGATTGAGGAGATGTTTCTGCATTATAAGGACGAGCATGAGGATGCCATCTTAGAGGAGGGAATGGAACGGTTCTGCGATGATCTGTGTGTCGACCCGGCAGAGTTTAAAGTTCTGGTGCTGGCGTGGAAGTTTCAGGCTGCTACCATGTGCAAGTTTACAAGGTGAGAGAGGACAGTGTGTGTCTGTGTTGAACAATTCAGCTGTGATAAACGGGATCTTCTTCAAGTTTCAAAAACCTTGTGAGCTGCTGACATAGTCAGCATAGTCATAGCATGGTAAGATGGGTATAATCCACTTATTCTTTATGTGAATGTAATATCTATACTGGCCCACTGTCACGTTCTGTATTAATCTGATGTTATAGACAGTAAAGAGAAAGAGCAGAGCTACAGTGTTTCCTGTAGTGCTTCACTGTTGTTTTATTTACAGTGCAGATCAGAGATGGGTGTTGCTGCAGTGTCATGAGCTGTCTCGTGTGTTTTATCTTCTTACTCTATTTGTTTAGACAAAATACAGTTATGTAGGTTAAACACAGCTGAAGATTACGATTAGATTACGACAAAGATTACGATTACAGTAAAATATCAGTACATGTATGTATTGATGTTTGGCTATATTTTGATGTGTTTGAAAAGATATATTGAAGATAAGGTTACCATCAACTATGGTCCATAAAACGTAATTAAATTTATAATTTTTTAATATAATATATAGAAATACATTTTGGAAGAGACATTTTGAAACATGGAATGTTCTCTAACAAATCATGTTTTCTGTCTCGCTCCAGAAGGGAGTTTGTGGATGGCTGCAGGGCGATCCACGCTGACAGTATACCGGGCATCTGCTCGCGGTTCTCTGTGCTGCTAGAGGAGTCTCGTGGAGAAGAGAGCTTCAAAGATCTTTACCGGTTCACCTTCCAGTTTGGTCTGGATGCTGAGCAGGGGCAGCGCTCGCTGCAACGGTCCATCGCTGTCGCCCTGTGGCGACTCGTCTTCACTCTTGACACGCCCCCAGTGCTGGAGCGCTGGCTGGACTTCCTGTCGGAGAATCCGTGCGGCGTGCGCGGCATTTCCCGCGACACCTGGAACATGTTTCTGAACTTCACACAGAGTGTCGGGCAGGACCTCAGTAATTACAGCGAGGACGAGGCCTGGCCCAGCCTGTTTGACTCTTTCGTAGAGTGGGAGACGGAGAGACGCAGACGAGAAGGACCGGAAGGCGCAGAGGTGGGGAGTGGAGAGGATGAAGTCACAGAGACGGAGTTAATGTGGGCGGGACCTTGAGCATGTCTGTTTTTTTGAGATGGTGGTGAATTTTGGACTATGACGTGCGGAGATGTTTCTGAGCCTGTCGTTCTCCACCCTGATTTGTGACTATTATTATAATAATTATTACATTTTTGGTCTTACTGCATTGGGTATCCTGGTGCGCTCTCAGACTTTGTTTTAACGAAAGGGCTCCAAATGAATTGTTTTTTAAGCACTTTTATTTAAGTTATTATTTTTTTGCTATTGTTCATTTAATTTGTTTTAACATACACAGTTCTTGTGACACACCTCCAGAGTGGCTTCTGTGGAGATTTGCCCTTATGATGTTTGGACCCCAACAACCCGCCAAAGAAAGAGAATCCTGCCAGCTGCCTGCCGAGCTACTACACACTCACACACTCACACAAGACATCAGACACCAGCACAAACTCAGTGAGGGATGCTCAGTTGTAGGTGTATTTCAACGGTTCTATTGAGTTTTCATGCAGTTGACGGTGTGTGATGATCCCTCAAAACCTCATTTCTCATGTGCTTCCTGCTCAAATCTGACTTCATTTTATTCTTTAACTTTCATGTGTCCCTTGCATTCATAATTTCTCATGTTTTCCCATCAGTCGTTTGTGTGAATGAGTGAGTGTGTGGGGGAGTGAGTGAGTGAGGGAGGGAGGGA
>JAZGTJ010018746.1:0-11271 GCA_036877575.1 Botia almorhae | reverse complement strand
GGGCCACCTGACTATCAATGTGATGTCATAAAAGACACATGCTCTGAACCAATCAGAAAAGACGACTTACAGATTACTTATACAACAGTGCCACTCAGACTGCCCCATTTCTTCAACCACACCCTCTTTCTTCAAAGCCCCACCCTCCAAAAAAACATCAGCTAATCTGAACTGGTTTAAAAGTTCACCTGTTGTACACTTTGGCCGTGTAATTGCTGGGGATATAGCTCTCATTTCCTGTGGCTGAGGAGCTCACTTTCCACCACTCACCCTCACTGTAACACACAAAACATCACACTCAGATACAGTGCAAAAACTTTCCACAGCCTATAATACTTCAGTAGTGTGAGTAAAGTACACTTACTCTGACAATATGTTCAGCCTCTCTCCCACTCTGATGGTGCAGTTACCCGGCCCTCTCGATGGATAGTCGTACAAGGACACCACCACATATCTGCCACTATCTGTATAAAAAAACAACATGTTTAATCATGTGACCATTTTTACATCTCAGTCTTAGAACAGACTGTCCTTTAACATCTCTTCATCTTGGACTTTCTAGCGCTTATGGGAACATGAGATGTTGCATTATTTTGTTTTTGATGTTTGGTGAAAAAGAACTGGGCCACTAGCAAACCGACACGAGTGTAATAACAGGAAGCAGCATTGCTTCAGAACCACTCTCACGTCACTAATGTAGTTTTCATAGCATCAAAGTGTACTAGATTCTGAAGAAAATAGGAGCGCCGTTTGCCGCCCAAATGTCGCCGCCGCAGAGCCAGGGTTATGTAAGTGGTTGCCGGGCATTGGTTTGTGGTTGCAAAGGTGTTTTGGGTATTAGTATGTTGCTATTAAGCTGACTACTGACCAGAAGTTATAATAGCTCACCCTCAAAGATACATTGCATACATGGGTCAGTCCAACCTTTAATGTAAGTCCATGAGATTTTCCACCCGTTATATAATAGTAAACACAATGGCTCAAACACAGCTCATACATATATATATATATATATATATATATATACATGTGTGTGTGAGTGTGTGTATGTAAAGTATATTTTACACATCACTGGGACCTCATGCAAAATGTGCATTGGGTCTGAATCAGTTCACACTATAGATGTATGGTCGTCTGAGCTGTGCTTTTTACACTGAACTCACCCAAAGACAGCGGGCCGGCACTCTGCTCTGAGTCCAGGAGGGCTGCACGTGCGTTGGATCCGCGCCGGTCTTTACTGGGCCGACTGCCCATGCTGCTCCAGAGAGTTTAGGTGTACAATGACAGTGAGAACCACAATCTAAAGAAGGAGCGGTGAAAATGTTTATATTGGTTAATAAAAGCAGTCTTGAATCTCCAGTGCAGTTTTATCAGGTCATGGGCTCCTTATGTCATTCTCTGAAGGGAGGAAGTGAGGATGCTGACAAACCACTTGTTTATGCTGACCACAATTTTCCATTTGCACTTTCAATATTGAACACTTTTTTAACTTAGGCGAAAAAAAAGTGGTGTGGCTGTTCTATAAATAGATCAGCTAGAACTTTCTCCTCCCCTCTATCGTATTCAGTCACGTTAGATGAGAATGAACCACAGTTATTTAACATTAACTTCATATAAGCTCATGGTGAATTCAGTCTACTATCAAGATTCAATATGCAGATAAAACATCACAGGCTCAAATGAAATGAGGTGATATGAGTCATATGTGATTGGCAGAAATGTCATTTTCACACAGCAGTTATTAAAATGCTGAGGTTCAGTTATTTAATCTTCCATTCCCATCCCACGGGCTCGCTGTGAGCAAAATTATGAATAAATATGCTGTTACTGTAAAACAGCTAATGGAAATCAGCTGGTGTACATGAGCTGAGTGGTACAACTATCACATCAGTTCGGTTATCATTTTTTATTACATGCGATATATGTCAGCCAATTATAAGATTATAATTATTTGTGTCTTAAAATACCAATGTGGTGTTCCATTTGTTGTACATGATTTACTAACACCCAAAATATATTATATGTTGTTATAACATTGTATTACATTGCAATAACCCTAAAGGTTTTCCATTTTAGTGAAAGCATACAAAATCACCAATGCCATGATTCAAACACCTTCATTAGACAAATATTATATTTATATTTATGAGATATTAATATAAGGAGTGAGTTTTGGTTCCTTGCCACTGTCGCCCTGTTGGCTTGGTTGCTGGGAGACTGCTGACGTCTAACTTAGCCTAGGGTTTTGTTTTGTAAATTGTAAACGTCCAATATTTTACTGTATATATTATATGTATGTATGTATGCTGCTTTTGCATGTTGAGTAGTTCATGGTACTATTGCAAATCCCTTATAGCCCTGTCCCATACGATGTTGTCTACTTTATGCCATCCTTATGTAAGCTGGAATGCATATATTTTGCTCAACAATTTTGTGGCTTTATCGGTTCAGTCAGCTCTCTGTTCACAAAAATACTATAGGCCTAGTATATGTAATTAGTCTTGTCTCACACATATTATTTGCAATAATACCATTAACATGTCTGACATTTGTTCTGTGTTTTATTATTATTCTTTGTTTTTTATGTAAAGCTGCTTTGAAGCAATGTAACATTGTAAAAGCGCTATATAAATAAAATTGAATTGAATATTATGTCTTGTTTACATATATTGGAATGCACTGGCACTGATCCCTCAGCAATATGACATGCATTGAGCAGATGGTCACCTCATGTCACAGATGGGTCTCACTGGGTCACAGACCTCATGCCCAGTGCCTGGAAACAACACATACCTGATTGCATGTGTTTCACACAAAAACAGCTATATTAGAGTACACTATACAGACTATACCAGTAATATCAAGGTGGATAAATCTATAGTCAAAAGACAGAAATATAGAGTGGTTAATACAACACACTTCAAAAATAAGGTTCTAAAAATTATTCTTCACAGTGATGCCATAAAAGAACCATTGCTGGTTCCTCAAACAATATTCTTAAAAGAAAATGTTTATCTTTTAATGGTCTATAAACCATTTATAAACTACAAAGAACCTTTTATACAACAGAAGCGTTCTTTGTAGGTTAAAGGTTCTTTGTGGAACCTAAGAGCCTGACAAAGAACCTTTAGTTTTAAGAGTGTATTCTACACATGAAAAATACACAAAAGATAAAAGGATTTACTATTAAAGATTTCTTAAATCTGAATTTGAATTAGAATTATATTAAATGAATGATACTGCAACATTGAAACTGCACACAAAGCGACATACTTTGAAATATGTCAAGTCTTTGATATCACTGCCAGCCATGTGTGCAAGCATATGCGTTTCAAGATTGTGAGATTATGACTTTAAAGTCTCCTGTGTTAACATTTTTATAGACATCAATGTAGACCAAAACATGCTGTTTCAGAACAAACTGAAGGCCATGAAAAGGAACTATTAGAAAATGATTGATGTCTGAATATAAAAATTCAGACAACAGAATAAAACAGAACTAAACAGACTCTTCCCTCTGTAAAATAAAAATTAAATTATTATATTATTATAACATACCAAATTTAAACATTTGGCACTAGTTTTAACAGTCACCTGTGTAAACAATGAAAATCAATATAATTTAATGAAAAAATCACCTGCTATATGACTAAATGAACTCAGCATTTTGCATGAGCTCTTCAATCACAAAAACATGCCCATCAGTCATATTAACTTCACTCACCTCATGGTCCTGCAGCTAGCGTTGATGACAATCGTTTCTCGCGATCAAAGTAACTTCTTCCCCTGTTTAGTTGTTTATGAGTTCAACAGGCCTGAATACTAAGTACTGAGTTCTGAGAGATTTTCAGAAGGGTCAGATGCTAGTTTTGTTATCTCAGGTTAGTAGTGAGTTGAGTTCAGAGTCAGGTACAGCATGAAGCTGTGGGACACTGCTGTGGTTGTCTCAGAGTTTGCATGCACACTGACACAAACAGCTCTATTTACTACACACATGCACTTCCTGTGACGAGCAGGTTTAACTGTCACTCCTTTGCTGACGCACAAAGATTGAACATACAGAAAATGATTGAAGTGTTTGGAAAGTGTCTGAGCTTTGCAAATACACAACACAGATGTTGACAGACAGAAAAACATATTTCCTTATGTCATGGGCTAATTGATACATCAACACACACACCGGTGGATGATTATAGATTTTAATATTATTCATTCAACATATTCTGAAATGATCCATTTCTTTGCCAAATATACCACAGGCAATTGCCATAGCAATAACTGTCATGGAAACTGAATAGAGTGGATGCAGATTGTTTTCCAAGTTATGTTTAATTATTCTAGCCTTAATTATTCTTGGTGAATAACAAAAAACAAAGTGAATAGAGGCAAATTATATGCTGGAATTTATATTTATATATCACAATCTTTAAAGGGTAACTTACAGGTAAGAATTACAGGTAATGTACATTTTGTGGGATACACTGGGGTTTCTCAGAATTTAGAATGCCATACAAAATGAGACACTCTTAAGTTGTGAATTCACAATTACGACTATTAAACATTTTCACCTTTTTTGCCATTATAAGAGTTAAAACATAATATATTCAGTGCACCATATTAAATGTTTTTCTCAACTGTTGTGTCTTAGTGGTTACTGAATGTATTTTAAAATGGCTGTACTGATCAGCATATAATACGTCGGACTGACCTAATTCATAATTTTAACTTATTATATAACAGCGTTGCTTCATAATGCTCATAGCACATTTAGCCATGCTCATAGCATGTGTTGTTACATAATGCCCATGACAAATGGATTGAGTTTATTCCTACAGTGTCAAAGACATCTACCAGTTACCAAAGATCAACCTGTTCTAGTAAATCAGAAGTTGAGAAATAAAATCAGCAAATCTCTAAGTGGGATCTCAGACTCTCTCAGACTGAGTGAATGTGCAGAGCAGATGGAATAAGGACTCAGCACTGATGTCTTATCAGTCACTGATTTTGTCTGCTGTGGTCAATGTGCCAAGTGCTCAAAGCATGGGTGCTGCAGTTGCTATAAATAGCTTCAAAGTGTGTCATCTCAGGCTGCAGTCATTAAAAACTGAGTTGCTTCTTGTAACTGGAAACTTTCGCAGCTGGTCAAAAAAGGTTCACTGTTATGTGTATAGTGCAAGTGTTTCTAATTTTGGTTATTACTTTTAAACTCCTGATTGTTGCAAAGCAACTTTGCAAAAATAACGGCATAATGTTTCCAGTGAGAGGCCAAAGACTCTTTTGCAGCTTTGTTTCAATGTTTTACAATCCAAAAGTTTTAAATGTCCAATGGGTTGGTGCATTTAAATAAAACAAGGGAAATGTGCATAGTACAACTAATAAAACTCAGATATTTTGACACAACAAATAAAAACACAAGTTCTTATGTACAACTACTTTATTTCAATATTCGTACAAATTGATATACTCAGCTGACAGTATGCAGTACAACGCCCCGTAAATGCTTGGAGGACAAAGCACAGCACATAATCACACTCAAGGCAGCAGAACAATTAGCAATCAACAGAGAATTGCCATCCATTACAATAAGTATAAAGACCAATAACAATAACAAAAGCTTTAACTGAGGGGGTGGCCAAATTTATGTTACTGGGAAACCTACCCACTGTACATAAGGAATTGAGAACGCGAAGCCCATATATAACTAGCCAGTTATTATGGTGCATGTTTAGAGCAGTAAAAAGTGCTTTTTATATTTGAAAGATGCCATCTGCTCTCTATTGCATATAACTGCTTGTTGAATGAGTTCTAGATCTTTTAGTTGTTCCTCCATGTAGAAGTCTGATATCTTTGATTTCCTAACACAGGTTTTGTTAGTGTATTTGAAAGCAGATCTGGGTGAACTCTCTGCTAGACAGGGGCTTCTTGTTTAAATGTAATGCAGTAACCAAAAGAACCAGATTAAAACCAAACTAAACAGTTATACAGTGTGTAGAAAGACGTACATAATCAATACTAACATAAATGCCTATTTTACACTTTAAATATGGTCATGCACCTTTTTAATGAACAATAGAGACAACTGAAAACCACAATAACAGAGCCATAAATGAAAATCAAATGATCGCAGTACAAACCTCCTAAAGGTTTGTA
Organism: Botia almorhae; assembly: GCA_036877575.1. Classification (NCBI taxonomy): domain Eukaryota; kingdom Metazoa; phylum Chordata; class Actinopteri; order Cypriniformes; family Botiidae; genus Botia; species Botia almorhae. The sequence goes on along the minus strand of JAZGTJ010018746.1, from coordinate 5,121 downwards.
ATCCAGTCAAGTACAAAGATAGCTATAAATGACAGAGGAAGTGGTTTGGTCTTTATAGTAAACACAAGGGCAAGGAAGACCTTAGAGAGATTGAGAGATAGACTCTCACTACAAACGAAAATACCCTTTAAATATTCAGTGTACAACAACCTTTAGCAAAATATAGACACGAGAAGCGTATCGAGAGTGAAAAACTCATCTGTCTCAGAAGGATGACACAAATACAAAAGAATGGAGTACTGAAAAATTAAGCCAATCAAGGTGAAGGTTAAACCAACCCAAAAATGTTAGTATGTGCCCATGCGGTACAGAAATATTTAAATATTTTAAATAAATTAATGACAAGAAATCAAACATTGCGTCCCTTCAACAGACCAGGGCTCTCTGGCCATAAGAGAACGATAAGAAACAAAGAATAGAGTAGGAAAGAAAACACATGGGTAAGTATATGGGTAAACAATCCCAGTGGAGAGATGGTGGATGGGTTCTGAATGCTTTAGCAGGACACCTCCATGGTTTGCAGTCTGGTCTGGTTGTCATGGACGGAGCCGCCTGTGGCGCCCTCCATCTGTGAGCTGGTGTGTGTGCGGCTGCGGGAGCCCTCGGACGATCCCATGCTGGAGGCGGAGTGGGTGCGAGAGCGTGCCAACCTGGTCATGCTAGCAGTGGGCACTGAGAGAGGGAGAGAACAGAAGAGGTATAAAATACATACAAACTTACGTACCTGCTTGAAACACAGCAAGTGGAAGGATCCTAAGTGAGGGGCATGTGGTTCAGCTTGTGCTCCCAGCATATGGATCCAAACACATGGAGGTCCAACGGGAGAATAATGAGTCTCCTCACAATGAGGACAATTAAATTGTGTTTTGATGCCACATCAGAAACGGTTACAAACCAAACCTCCTGTATACAGTGCAGGGGATTTTGGGCAATATTAGCCTAAAACCATGTGTAACCAAAGTACTTTTAATGCACTATAATTTGACACCACTCATAAATCCTTGTAAACTATATAGTATGGACAGTACGCAAATTGGGATTCAGCTCTAGTCAGCCTAAGAGTCTTTTAAGAGCGCTTGGATCAAAATAATTTCTTAAGGTCACTGAGATCCGATGACCACCCTGTTCAGACAGTGCTGTCATTATTCTCCCATAAAGAAAAGAGAATCCCTGGGTCAGGATCAAGTTCAGACTCATTTTTACCAATGCAGGAAAATGAATAGTCAAACTGACAATACAAAATGTGTCATGCAGAGTAAAGGCATGTTTGTAGGTGAATCAGAAAAAATGAAAACACCATTTGATAAAGTGAATAATAAACACATAAACACACACACAAAATAACCTTCAGTCAACTTAAAATTACAGATAAACATGAACAACATACTGACAAACTTATGCTTAACACGCTATGACGTAGACAAAGACGTCTGTATGCATGTTAATGGAAAGACAGTGAGGACAGGTAGCATGGTAGGTTGAGATGAAGGGCTTAGGCGCGGCTAAAAGTGCTTGCTCATCTCCTGGTACCTGATTCGCTGTTCAGGTGGCTAAGAAGCACATGGGGGACTGTTGGCACTGGACATAAGGGTCCAGAAGGGAAAGAAAAGAGGGAAAAGCACAATGAGGTAGAAAAAGGAAGGACACAGGAAAGAGATTTTCTGATATTACTTACTGACACAGGAAGGAGAGAGAAAGGAAATGGCAGATTAAGCAGAAGCTATCTGAGAAAAGGCAAGGAAAGAAGGGAAGCAAGACGAGTGGGTGATGGGAATAGCCTTGACAGTTAGTGTCAAAGCCCAAGTAATTTAGCCAACAGTGTGGCAACAACCTTTTTCTATTCAATGGGTACAATTAATTTAGGATATATTAGATTAGATAATCAGGTATTAACATGAATATCCATCAAACGTCACAGATATTTACTACGACTTTAAATACTAACTCCAAACAGTTTAACTCCACCTTTAATTCATAAAATAACCTACAAGCAAAGAACATTAATCTCTGTTGTTTTAATTCTCAGATTGTGGTCAAAGTAAAGAGCGAAATATGAAAGTTAGAGAGAGAAAGTGAGAGACAGTGAGAGATCTTCTGTGGATGGGAAACTATTTTCTGTAGGGATATTCCCCCAAATAGGTTTACGTGTGTGTATGAAGGTTTGTGATGGGTGAAAGTACAAATTATACACCCCAAACAGTTACCAAGAAAAGAACAAAACAACTAACAACAGATCACACTTAACGGACTGAAAAGACAGTGGAATTCACCTGTGCTACCCTCCCACTACTAAAATGCAAACGTGACAATGGCAGCATCGACCAATGAATGTTAATCGCTCTCCTAGTTGACTAATTTTCCACACAGTGCGTTAATAAGGAACAACACAAGACCAGTGACCTACAAAAAGGTTAACAGATCAGAGGATTAGGAGGAATTTGGAGGAATATGTAACTAATATCAAAATTTGAACAAACACTTTTGGACTGAGTTTGGATATTTCATGTTTCTCACACTCTAGATACAGACCTCATTGTTCAATATAAAAAAGCCTTTAATAGTAACACCCATGCTAGTGAGAAGTCAAATGTGGTGAGAAACATATGCTCTGAAATGTCATGTTTTTAAAAAGGTACGGAACATTTAAATAAGTTTGTTTCTGATCCCTTCCCATTAACTGCTGATTTCACACTTACATTCACGACTGCTTATTAACACAAATTTAAAAAATGGTGACCCCTAATACAGCCTATAAAACTGCTAAAATACTGTTTACCAGTTGCCAGGCAACCAGGCATTAAAACCCAGTTTTTCATTAATAATGCTCTTCGCAGTTGTGATTATCACTTGGTTGGTGCATGTGCCAAACTGGTGTTAATAAACGCATGCAATACAAGCACATCTGAAAGTATACGTGGGGGGTGGTGAGAAAAAGAACTTTCTTTTTTTTTTCTTTGAAAAAGAAATTTTTCAGAACATTTCCATAGAACATGTAACTTTTCATGTTCTAGCCACATCAGACGCATAATCAGCATAACTCGTGTAGCTCAGTCTCTAAAGATATACATACATCAAATCTCATTTTTAAAGTACTTTTAAAGTCATTTTTGCTACATTTGCCCCATACCAAGACCTTGTGGGCTACTTCTGAACAGCATTTCAACCCAACAGAAAAAAATACTGGATAAAATAATTACCGTTTAATCCCACTGAACTATTTTTCTCAATAGTTCTCAGTATTGAATTGAACGTTTCAATGTTTATATTAATGATGAACAGACATCTATTCTGAACATATGCATATAAACATTAGACAAAGATGAATGAAGCAGAGATTGCTTAAGGTTTCATATCAGTAATGTTTCTACTAAGAAACATGCTACGCATTGTACATTCAAAGGATCTTTGAGGGCACAAACGAGATTAAACCTGAAGATCATAGAGAAGGTTGAGAACGCAGGGTTCATGCACACATCATGCTCTTGAGAAGACTGCTGTACTTACACGCTGAAGAAAGCATCACTGCACAGCCACATAGGAAATAAGTCGTGCGTTAGTGCAGCGGAGGGTTTGCTTCCTTTAAGAGCTGATCTGAGACCTGCTTTACTCAAGAATCTTCGCCTCATGCTTTGTATGGTTAAGTGTGTCAAACTGGTTTCAGGTCAGCAACTTTATGGCAGATTATGGCATGTCAGAAGCTCTTGTTTCTGACACATGCTTTCCTGAAACAGGTTAGACTCTGCTCTACTCAAATACACACACACATGTAAATTGCTACTCAGATTATTATGAGGACTTTCCATTGACTCAATGATTTTAATACTGAGGCAATGATATCTTTTATTCCCTACACCTGACCATCACAGAAACTAAATTAAATATATACATTATTTAATGTGTTGATCAACACAGCAAATGTCAGATTTTTCTACATTGTGAGGCCATTTTTGTTTCCAAATTATAAGTCAAACAGCACACACACGCTTGAACGTTTAACTGGACCTATAGTGAAATATGTATTCAGTTATACATAAACCTACACTACTCTCGTTTTAGAAATTATAATGTGGTTTTCATAATGTACGTCATGACTTCTCACATCCTGAGGCAGTAGTTATTACGTACACTGGTGATATACACAAAACAATGGTGTATTCATGAGAAGAAAAGCTGTTGGTCAAGGTGAGGCGTTGACACCTCTCTTACAACAAGACCACTTTTAGACACAAATGAACTATTATAAAGACAATATAATCAAATGCTTAATAATAAAGTGGACTATATATGCAGGAGAAGAGATACTTACTGTAGCCCATTCCCTGGACAAAGTACTTCAAAGCCTCAGTGAGTTTACCCGGCTAAAAATGGGAAAACATCCACATTCAATAAAAGTCCAAACCATAAGCTACATGTAACAGATTCTGTAGCAGGTAGAATGTTGGTATCATTTATTCTTACTTGGACAACTTGAGGAAGTCCACCACAATCTGCCATCTAAAGGAAAGATCAACATCAATACACATTGTCATACTGAATTTACTACAGAAAAACATTGCTCTGGGGGGGAACACAACAAACATGCCTTGAGTAGCGTTGTTTTGGTTGGGTTTAGCCTTGAGTTGCATTCAACCTATAAACAAACAAACAAACAAACACAGGTACAAACAAAAAGGTACGTTTGCATCAGTTCACTACTGACAGACATATTTATATATATTTAGATTTATATTCTGAGCAGATTGAGTTTGCTGCTGTGTTGTCTATTGTGTACGAATTCAACAAAGCTTTGGTAAGTCACTCACCACGGCCTCTACTGCTGGTGATGTGTCTCCTACTACAAGCAGGGTGGGACATCTGTACAGCAACAGAAGAAGGACATAAAGCATAAGTAAAAGGCTCATAGCAAAATAATAAAAACAAACCCACCAAATAACCTACTGCAGTGTTTTGACTGTATTTTCATTAAGTCCCAGGACGGGCCTCTCAATCTCCAGATCTTGGCGACTGTAATAAGGGGACAAAACAAACGTTATGAAGATCAGGTCACGTGACAATGATGAGCACGGGAACAGGTCTGAGAACAGTGCCTCAACAGCTTTACCTGTTGTAGGAATGGAAGAA
>JAZGTJ010018744.1:0-11273 GCA_036877575.1 Botia almorhae | reverse complement strand
TTAGACCTTTTTGACAACTTTCAGGGTGAAATAACAGCATCCAAACTGATCCACCGTAGTAACATAATAAGATACGATCCTCTTTTTAATTCCTTCCCATACTAATATAAATAATACTACATCACATATATAGGTGTCTTTTAATGGGTTTTGTGATGCATGTATCCCCATTGCATGACCTTCCTTATCGCCCACATCCAGACAACAGACACTAAACCGCATGAAACGGCAGATGTATTGTGTTAATAATCGTAACTCTAATGTCATTCTGAAAACTAATGCTGCCTGGATAACACTTTAGCTGCAGTGTGTGTGTGTGTGTGTTAAATGTGTCAGTAGTTTATTTGCTCGTTTTTATCATTTCCAATTGTGGCTTTTTTCGTTTTCTGATGCCAAACAGATTGTGAAAGTCGCCGTTTCTGTACAGCCAACGAGAGCATAATGGTGCTAGTCACACAGAGAGCGAGACAGACAACAAACACAGAATGTGTGCGAGAGGGAGACAGAAAGAAGGAACGAGAGGAGGGTAAAGATCTGTAGCCTAAAGGAAGAGACAGCAATTAAAAGTAAATGGATCCCAGGGCCCCGTTTCAGAAAGGCTACTACAGAATTCTGCCTATTCTTAGAAGCCCGTCCTCAGAGAAGGTTTGAGCTGAGAGTTTTCCATGTGTGATGAACTGTGGAAAGCAACAAAAGCCCCATTACCAGGAGAGGGATTTTGCCTCGTCTTGCATTAGAGAGGCGGAGCGAAAAGAAGCCCTTAGTCAAATGGAATACATTAAAGAAAATTCCCCGTGTCATAGAAATAAAACTGGAAGCAAAATGACGCTGCTCTCATTATCTGAAAGGCAAGCGCTCCAGTGGGACTCATTCACAAAGCAAATTACAGAGCCGACAATATGATTTTCCAATATTCTGCTGCAGAGTTTGATAGTGACTCGGAAGTGTTGCTGTTAATTTAGGGTTATAATTTGAATTGAACAGCATTTTTCTGTAAGTGTTTATGAAAAATTCGTTGCGGGGGGCAGATTGCACGACCTGTTCTTCCCCTAACCTTTACAGGGGAATGATAAGAAGCTACAATATCTGTGTATGTGTGACATATAGGTTCTTTAGTGTATGACATAATAGGAAAGTTCCACTGGCTGGGGCTCGTCTCACTCATTTTTTGACAGCTACAAAAAAACTGATGAAAAGTTGGCAGCGTGCATTATGGGATGGCAGCATCTAGGAAATACATCCTTATCTTTTTGTGGCAGCCTGTGTGCACTTAATCCATCTCCTGATCGAGGTTAGATAGAACAGGAAGCGTCATCTACTGTAGAAAACGCTACTTCCTGTCACTGCAAATGAAGCCCAGTGTACAGCTGGTCCAATGTCACCAGCTCACTGTTGAAGGCAAATAAACCAAAATAAGTCCAGATTTTTAATGCGGTCTGGACCCCACTGTATAGACTGTATTCAGCTATACATTTATATTAATCAAGAGACTAGTTTACTAGGACAAGAGTAAACACAGGCTTATGTCACTCCAGATAAATGGCCACCTGAATCAGATTCCCACGATTAAAACAAAATAAGTGAGCTCAACAGATTAATAGATTGGGGTCAGAAAGCTCATAACTAAATATGCATGACAAATTTTAAAGCTCCATATCCAGTGAAACACAAAGAAAATTTCTGAAAGAACGGTTGGTAAAACTGTTGCAACAGTTGTTTGAAATCCAAAATCTTTAATGTAAAAACTTTATATTCTCATACCAGCTGCCATTTTTCTGTCATCAGTTTTCTAACATAACATTTTAAAATGTACACTCTCATTTCTCTCACGTCTAAACAAAAACCCACCCAGCTACCAGCGAAACATTCTCTTTCTCTACGTTCTCTAAATGTTTTTTCAACATTATCAGAAAACAATCTTGCCATAACATTAGTAGAACGTTTTGTAATGTTACATATAATAACATATAGTTATGATAAACTATTATGTTATTATATGTTATAAAACCATTGTGGATGGAACTTTCAAAAACTGAATGTTTCAAACGTTCTTTAAACATTCAAAATAACATTTTTTATTGTTAACATTTTTAAGTGTTCGCTGGGTAAGATCATGAATATAACATATTGCTCAAATTTTCCGCTAGTTTCTGAGACTTTCGAAGGGCTAAACTGTAGAAGCATTCTCGCGGAGTCGTTGACTGTCACACAGCGATGCTAAATTTTTATTGTACTGACTGAAGACAGACGTCTGTAGTTGGGTCGGGGTGGGATTGATAATTCCTTCTGATTTGCTGAGTTTCAAACTGCTGGGCTGTGATACGGAACAACTGCTTTTGTGCGTCTCTGTGGCGGCGTTTGATTTCGATCGTCTCTTCGGCTCGACTAAACCCAAAACAAATAAATATATCAATCATGTGGCAGAACCCCTCAGATGTTTAACAGCTCTATTGAAAAAGTAATTAGTTTTCCGATAGCAATAAAATGCAAATATTTGCCTCGGTCCATTCACGAAAGTCAGCACTTTTCAAAAGCTGCTTTGTGGCTAGATTTGTGCGACCTCTCAGCGTGAATTCAGCACAAATAAACTATCTGATTAAAGTGGAATGTCACCGTTTGTCTGTGACTGCGCTATATTGGCAGGAGACTTTTCCCCTCGGCTTTCATAGAGACGCACATTTAAATATGAGAGGAGGCGTATTGTAGCTGACAACACGCTCGAATCTCAGTGAAATGTCAATGCTAAAGCGCTTGAGGAATGGCAGCGCTCTGAGAGGAGCTGATGAGCCTTCCATCACGCACCGAGCTCTGCAATATCACACAGAAATACACAGGAAAAGGTCAGAATTATATATCAAAACACAAATAAAGCCGTGTCGTTTATAGAACAATGAAAGCCCAAGCAATGCCGCAATGAGGCAATCTGCAGCTTGAAGCCATTATGATTTTTACAACAATCTTTTCTCCTTTAGCAACTGTGTAATTGTTGAGTTTTGTAATTGTGTAATTTGTAATTGTGTAATTTTATAACAAAATAGCAAAAAATAACAAAAAAAGCAAGAATAAAGTACAAAAACGTGTGTGTATATACATACACACATATATAGTATATGTATATATATATTATATATATATATATATATTTATATATAAATGTATAAACACAATGTATATAAAAAATTTATTCTACCAAAGACTGACAAGTGTGGAAAAATACCCAAACGTCGATGAATATAAACCTTTGTGAGGAGCCTTACATTTACTCTGTCAATTACTGGCAGCCATTGTAGAGCTGAGAGCAGAGGCGTAACATGACAGAACTTTCAGAGGTTAAATACAAGGGCAGATTTTTGGAGATTTTATCTCTATTTATGAGGAGAAAGAAAGAAAGAATGCAATACAGATGAACAGAGGAGCAAGCCAGGTTATTGGATGACATCATCAGGTAATGTCATTTGGTGAAGGTGATTGGTGGAAAGAGAAAACCTTTTCAGCTGACTAAGCATGATGTGCTAAACCTCCATCACACGTTGTGTGTGAACCGCGTGTGTTAATGTTGGCAAATGAGATGTGACGCGGCGCGGCTCACGCGCCACACGTGTGAATCCTGTAACCTGTTAATATGTGTCGGGAATGAACCCGTGCTGCGTGTGCTCTCCTCACGCGCTACGTGTGATTCCAGCATTACGCTCAATGACAAGATGTGGGAAAACGTTTTTAAATCTACATGGAAAAAATGCTGACCTGCACATATGCTAATGGAACGTTCCGAGTAATCCATTAAAACCATAACGCAAATACAAGGACCCAGCTAACAATTATAGGTTGTAAGAATGTTTCTGTAACATTTCCTGTAACTGTAACAAGAAAAACGTTAAAAACAATTTTGAACGTTTTAGGAACGTTCAAAATGCCTTTTTAGATGTTGAATTAACGTTATTGCTTCCTTATAAGAATGTTATTCAAACATTATTTAATTTGGTACCATTTTTTTTAAATGTTCCACTTTTTTTACTTAAGAATAACATTTTCGATATATATGATATATAGCGTTTGAGATGTTCCTATAACATTGCAAAAACCTTTTTGATAACTTTGAAAGAACTTTGAGAGAACGCTAACGTTCTGAGAACTTTCCCTGTTAGCTGGTGAACTTTGTTTGCTGCACAGACCTTCGCCAAAGGAGAGGCTGAGGGGGGCGTTATAATGTGTTGTAATAAAGGTCACTGAGGGTCAAGTTTTTGCCTTAGAGAAGGTCATCACCTGTAGCAGAATAAAAGCTTTTCACCAATGGATCTGTCCAGTGCTATGACACTTCAGACACAGAGTGGAATCACTCTCTCCAGCGCTCGGCTCTCTCCAGCCTGAAGCGGGTTCGCTGTCTGCTCGCGATGGCTGTTATGGGTCTAATCAGAGGAAACAGCGCAGCAGAGTCGAGGAGGGAGAGAGCGCGAGAGAAGCCTGTGGCCAGCCTGAGCAGAAATCAATTACAGAGGATTGAGCTCTTGTATAAAGTACACTAATGGCAATAGCCGGAAATAAAAGAATGATTACAGACATCATAAAAACAGTTATTGGCATAATCAGTATATCTCTGTAATGTCTACTGCCAATTCATGGCTAACAGCTCACGAATTGATCGGTCTCAGAGCGCTGAAAAGAAAACCGAGCTGGTTTCAAGGCTGGTCAAAGGCAATTTATGTTGCTCGGCGATACGGGGGCCTGATAATATGACCATAAGAGACACGTTTTAAAATAAATGTGATGTAAATATGGCCAGTGACTGTTAAATCGTGTTTTTTGTCTCTGCCAACTTTATTAACCACTGTGGGCAGACTGTGCAACTATTGAGTGATTATCAAAGCCAAAAAAAGAGGTAGAACAGTTACCACAGTAAACACCAATGCTGTTTGTTAGTCACCCGCAGTAGCAGACAGGTGGGCTGGAGTGTAGTGATGTCAAATCTTTGCTCTAAACTCTTGGGAAACCACAGAGCAGAAGCGTATTGTGACATTGACCCTCCAAAATGGATAACAGCCTTTGCTCTGACCTTGGGAATCTATCGGAGGAGTCAGCGTTTTAAAAAAGTGCCTCCTAGATACAGTATGGCTCTGAATAATGTATCCTATGAATAAAACACATTAGCGACAAAACATCCTGAATAATTCACTTTTCACCGCATGCACGGCCGATATTAGGTCCTCTGTCACTCAGCGGACCCTCATTGGCCTGTCCCACTCCATTTGTTATTTGTTATCCTTAAACCCTGTGAGCAGCCGCTCTCTCTTTCTACATCCGTAGTACAATAGACCGAAAAGGGCTGATTAGGATGGAGTTTTAATTAACACACACGCACACACGGTTACTTGTCTGTCTAAATGGGGACATTCCATAGACTTATATAACCTAACCCAAAGTCACATTCTAGCCCTAACATAAATCTGCATTTTAAACAAACAAAACTTTATTTACTATGTTTTACAACAGTTTTACAAATTAGTCAGGTTAGTCAGGTTTTGCTGACCTCTTGGTAACCCCCCCCCCCACACACACACACAATAACAGTGTAGGCCAGGAGTGAGGTTCAAAGAAACTGTGTAAAGTAAAAAGGATATTTCTGTAATTAAACACTTAGGCTCGCTCATGAAAAGATGAAGTTACAGAGATGAAGCCACAACAAATTCAGATGATAACTACAGATGACATCATTGTTAGTGTTAATTCTCACTCACCAGGGCGCAGTAGGTCTCTGGTGGGTCTCCACAGGTGATGTTGGGGGGGTCCAGGGTCACTTTTAGGTACTTGGTCATGTCTGCTGCTTCGGGCTGACAGGCCATGTAATACCAGGTGGGGCCCTCGTCCGTGTACCCATGTGACTTGCACAAGTCGTAGTGTCCCCAGGTCGTGGGATAGTGTTGCGTGGCCTGGCACACGGTCAGCCATGTTGCCTGGAGTGTCAACAGTAGTGGGAAAAGCATGACTGCTTCCTTTATGCGGGTCGGCGCTATAATAAACTATTCACTGTGATGAAGTGTATCCGTCTGCTCTTCCTCTCAAAGATGCCGGAGACAGCGATGAGGAGGGCGATAAAGAGGAAGATCCTGGCCTGTTTTTACGAAATAATCCAATTTTTATTAAATGGCGGCCAGAGGGGGTGTGGCAGCATTCCAGCTTCCCGTTGGTGACTGGAAGGATGGGGAGGGAGGGCTGAGAGCAAGCCAGACTGCTTGTGTCTCTACCTTTTTATTGTCTCCGTTGGGTGAGGTCAGGGGTGCCAGCGGAGATAAGAGGAGCTGAGGCAGAGAAGACAAAGCGATCGGTTGAACTGGAGAGAGAGCAGGACTTCTGACACACTGACGAATCACCTCTCAGACTGGATGTTGACTGACAGCCGTCTCAGCTTTGCTTTCTGTCAATCATCTTCTGTTGCAGCTTGGCATCCACACTCTGCACAGAAAAACGAGAGAGGTGATGGTGAATATCAGCTAGGGGGAATGGAATTTGACAGGGAGGGGAAATCAGCACCCCGGCATCTCTGTGGTGGTGCCAGTCAGGTGTCTGATGTGCCTCACAGAGAAATATCAGATATCTAAAAGGCCATCAAAGAAAACTCAATCTTGAGAGCTTTGTGCATTCACTCCTGACATTACCCATAATCCCCTGTGGCTGTATTCTCTTTCACCACGCCTTATGTCGTAAACAATTTCTTTTGATTCTAAACATACAGGCCAACACCTACATATGACGCGTAATTAAAATTACGACACATAAAGAGGTTAGAAATCAAACCATAACCGCAAAGCTGATGATTGCCGGGTCGCCTTTTGTGAAGGAATTGATGGAATTGTGAATAGGAGGCAAGCTCACGAGGTTACGCTCACAAAAGTTACTATAGAAACATGTTATCTGCTGCTCAGCAGCAAGCTGAAGTCACTCTGATGCTCCTGAGAGAGGCCAGTAAACTGCTTGTGTAGATTATACACAATGTGCAGCGTCACATGAAATGTGTTTTTTTGGCATAATGAAAAGCTCACCATCTAAATTTTCACGGCACGCACTGCACACAGAAACCACAAACGCCTCAGGAACATCATGCTTTCTGGACTGACTTAATGGTTTAACATGGAACGTGACAAAACACAAATGACCCGAACAGACAAACAGCCCAATTACGTTGAATCAGAGTCCTCAAAAGTACCTTCTACATCAGCAGGTGAGTGAAATCCTGGTGGTGGAATATTGTACTGTTAGCAGAGCTGGTTTGAATTACTGATGGATTCCTACAGTGACGAGTGCACTTAAAGTGCTTCTTCATCTAAGTTGTCTTCAATCTCACGATCCAATTGTCCTGAGCTCTCGATTCATTCACAATGATCCTCTCGGGCGTTTGTGGGGGTTTCGTGAAAATGCGACGCTTCTACATGTCAATGAATCTGTAGAAAACTTCACGTCAAGTTCTGCTCTTATGTGATGCTTCAGAAAAACACAAAAACTAAAATAATACTGAAATAATACAAAGACATATTACTGTATAGAAAAAAAACATGACATATTATCTTGTGAGATTTATGCCATTTATGGCTTTTAAAGTATTTAAATCTTTCTCATTGGCTTATTCACTTCGTTTTATTGCAATTTACAAAACAGTACAGTGAGTGTTTGTACACAAATACTCTTAACACCAATTACAGTTACTTAACAACTTCGTGTGGCTTTTGATCCATTAGTTATTCATTAGCTGTCTGTTGTACATGTAAACACACTCGTTGGCACAACATCCAGAGATTTGCAATGAATATGCCTGTCACAAAATGTATATCCATTTCTACAATATAAAAAGTGTATGTTCGATTCAATCAGTTTGTAATCCGTCCACTAAGAGAAATCAATACAGGGCTGTTAACAGTCGTCTACTGTATGTGCGTTTGGCAGAATCACGGTTTCTGCACCGCACAGCTACAAAATGAAGAGGGAGCAAAGGTTGCCAGTTCCCCCTGATGGAGGCTGGCGAAGGGATAATTGACGACGGCTTACCAAACATTCTGAAAGCGAGGGCCAGGAGCATTTTAGTGCCTGTTAATCAGTCTGTCCAGTCAATACGGCTGCTGACCCTGCACTCGTCAGTCACCAGCCCCACAGTGATCAATTAACCCTGTGTGCCCCAAAATAGGCGGGGCGGTGAGATCAGATCAGAACACGGCTTCACAGCGGGCCGGTCTCAGATCGAGGCCTGCTGAGAATAATCTAGTGCGTTAAGGGTAATGTGCACAACTGCTGTCGGTGTAAACTCACCGACGGGCCATAAATTGACACACTGATTGTAATATGTTGATGTAAACAGTCTTTTAAAATGCTAAATGAAAGGGTGTGCCCGGTTTACCCAAATATTATGGGATATCAAAGCTGTATTTAAATTCTCAAAACGCGATGGAGATGAACAAACCCATGGCGTCAGACGTGCATTAAAAGGACAAAAACGATGAATGAAAGAACATCGTAATTCTTTATTCATCCACTGCTGGGTTTAGACATTTAACCTATGGATTAGTCCAAATGAATACTGGCAGGATCGGGAGGAAAGGTCAGGTGTTTTATGAATTTTTAAGTATAGACGTATCCTATTAAAACCCAACACATCCATCACAATGACCATTATCCTGGACTATGGATGGAGGTCCTGATTAGATCCGCCAGATTTAATAAGGACAGAGAGAGAGAGGCAAAAGAGAGAAAGAAGGTGTATGACAGAAGGAGTGGGTGGTGTGTGGGGCAGTATAGATGGGGCAGATCTCTTAGCTGTTATGTGGAGGGTGACCATGAAATCAAACCAGCGGAGTGACTTTTGTCATCGGTGAAGTAAAGCACACAGTACAGACCAGGCAGTGAAAGACAACAACAAAAGAGCAAAGGATGCACACAGGGAGAGAAAGAGGGAGGACAAGAGGATGCCGTAATGAGCCATTAAGAGATACAGGGAGGATAAGTGTCTAGGGCACATTAAAGATCACGCATGCCTCTTGTTATCACTAGCTGTGATCCACATGCGAGTGCCCTTCATTTTTCTGCTCTGCCTCTGGTGTGGGGGGTGGCTGGCACCGACCGCGCGATGTTTTATAATAGAGAACCGTGATTTGAGACAGGTCACCTTCTATAACATCTATCATATTTATTATGAGACCCTGATGAGAGGATTCATCAACAATCCCAACGTAACAGGACAGTTGTCAATGTGCCCATAACTACAATCGTAAAGCGCTGTATACTACAGGTGGGATTTTGTGTAGGTGGAAAACACATCCTGGTTACTGTAGTTACCCATACATCTCTTTTGCTATTTGTTAGGAAGTTTTTCAATTTTGCAAGCATTTTAAATTAATTTGATTTTTTAAGCAAGCAAATTGGACAAAAGTAGCAGCTCAGCAACAAGGTAATGCATGTGCAGATCACAAAAATCTAAACAGACTCTATTTACTTTCAAATAAAATAAACAGCAGGTAAATTAAGTCTGATGGCTTTTCTACCTGTATATGACACATCGCCAGCTGTATGTTCTAGATGGAACGAGAAGAAATATCAATAATTTTCAGACATGTAACTGTTTCAACATCTGAAATAATTATCTTAATAAAGTAACAGTAGAGAATAATGTACATATGGTTGAAATGCAGCGATTTGTTATATTTCAGTGAAACTGTTATTTTCTGATATTTACTTTTTCACTGTTAATTCATATATAAAAAGTATCTTTATTTTATTGCAGAATTGCTTGCAGGAATTCTTCATTTAACTTCTTTTATTTCATGGGCTGGCCTTTGAACATTTAGCTTTTCTTTGCATAAAATAAATCTATTGTAAATCTACTGTATTCTTAATTTTTCTTATAGAAATAAGTAACTGTAAGTAACCAGGATTTATTTTCACTCAAGGTTGACGACGACATTCATCCAGAAAACAAAATCCACATGGCTAAAACCTCCTTACACACAAACACACTGACACACACATGTGATTTTGCACAACAGCTTCACCAGTGAGCCAAATGTAAATTCTTTTTATTTATTTACTTCAATAAATCACAGGTTCCGTATGATCTTGACAGAACCAGGATGGTGCTCGGATTACCTCGGGCCTTATATACTGTGAAACACACTTCTCCTTTCCTGACTGTCTACTTCGATCTCAT
The DNA here is from genome assembly GCA_036877575.1 of Botia almorhae. Lineage (NCBI taxonomy): Eukaryota > Metazoa > Chordata > Actinopteri > Cypriniformes > Botiidae > Botia > Botia almorhae. The sequence continues at coordinate 1,090 of JAZGTJ010018744.1, read as the reverse complement.
CCGCCGGGCCAACGAAGCATGTCTGCATATCTAAAACTCATACAGGACTGCCTGTGTGTCAGCCCAGCAGAACTGGACCTGCCGGAGCAGATACAAGTCTACTAAGGTTTATATACACCACCTTCCATAATGTGAATCTCCACCTCTCTGTATCTCAAACACTCCTTTCTCTCTGGCCACATTTCTCTGGTCTGTCTGTCATTTGTGTCTCGGCCTGTGATATAGAGGGAGGTGCAGAGCTGAGCTCGTTCAGCGTCTCGGGATTTCTGCACCCGCCTGCACAAGGATCAGTGATTCTAACATAAACAGTCTGCCAATATGACAGGCCTCATAAATAAACATTGGGTGCAGCAGGGGAGTGAGCATGTTTTCCCTAAACATGACAGCCCAACACATACACCCACAGACTGATGATCTCTGCTCTAATCCAGATATATCCGTGGCAGAACTCTCCACTCTGGTGTGTCATTTCTCCTAATATTCAGGCGCCAGATCTTTCATTTATCTTAATGTGCGGCAATTGCAGGTAGAAAGCACGATCGCGGCTACGCGGGATTCAGTCTGTCGGTAGATTGGGAAATCAAAGCGCAGGTTCGTCTGCACTGCGTGAGTGCCACTGAACCTGGCAGACCTCCTACCCCATAATGCAATCTGATTGTTGTCGGCAGACAGGTCCCTGGCCTCGGAAGAACAGAATCTCCGACGCAGCTGCTAAGACGAGCCCGACTTCTCCCTCTCCTGCTCTTTATTCTCTCTTTCCTCCCTCCTTCTTTCACCTCCTTTCTGTCTCTCCAGAACGTTCTGTCACTTTCTGTTGGCGTGTGAAGACGCAGGCTGCCTGACAGGGCGACTCTCGACTCTTGCCGTGCCATTTGTGTGGTGCAGCTTAGCTTCAGGGGTTCGTTTCTCGATCTCCACACACAAAAGCCGCTATAAGAACAGTGTCGTCCATCTACAATTCCCCAACACTCAAGACATCACCCTCCGCTGCCATGCGCACATTCTGCTGTGACATCGGAACATGTTATGCATTATTAAATATACTTTTCCTAAAAGGCTGCTGTGCCACAGTTTTCCTCACGATATGTCA
>JAZGTJ010018743.1:0-11273 GCA_036877575.1 Botia almorhae | reverse complement strand
GTTCCTGATTTGTTGCGGTAGTGTTTATAAATGTGCTCATGTCAGAACTATTCTTTAGCATTTAGTGCACATTGTCATTTTAGATCCAATCCCATTCGCTGTCGTTCTCTCTCGTCATTTCCTGTCTTCTCTCCTCTAGAAATGTTCATACAGGCTGCCCAGAGGACAATGAGGACTATTTCTTTTGTGTTTTCAAACTGGAGTTTAGACTTCTGAATAGCACATCAGTCACACAGGTCTATTTACTGACCATCTAATGATATTGTACACATGTAAACAAGTGTGACAAATCCTCTACCGATGGCTGATGACAAAATGGTTGATGACAAAATGCAGACAGGTCATACGCCGTATGCTTCCTTCCTGAAGCTGCAGTTTGCTGCAGAGTCGCACGCTTATGGATATTCACGAAAGCCTAAGTGGAACACAACCAGCCCTTTCTGATCATCACAAACACATAACAGTCTGTGAGTCACCGAGGTCTAGCAAAGCACTGCCTGTCTACCAGACGCCTGTCTGCTCTCATTTCATCAGCGGCTGCTCCATCAGGCTGCCATAGGTTGGCTGTTGAGTGATATGTCCTTCCTCAGGATACATCAGACAGCGGCCGTGACCCACCTTCCTGATTTAAACATGCGGGGTAACCATGCAGGCTTTGTTTTAAATCGGGTATGTTACCTTGGTAGACATCTCTAAAAGAGTACGGCTGCTATTACACGCACAGTTTTACATACACCTTGCAGATGTTAAAGCAGGGTCAGCGTTTTTTTCTACAAACATTTTGTGCTATGCTAGTTAAAAGTCTCCTCGCATCCTGATAGCAATCACTAAGTGGTCGAAATATATTTATGTATATATGTCTTCTGTGGAAGGCGCAGGACCGCAAAATGTTCGTCCAATCATTGCATTTGGTCTGAATGCAATGATAGAATGTCCTACTTGCCTGTATGCTGTGTGAAGTCGAATGCGCTGAACCCGTAAAGAAACCAAAGAGCTTCCAGTAGCTGGAGTATTTTTACAGGAGAGAATTGTGTATCAATATCACTCAATTATTTTTCTCCCCTTGTGAGAAGGCTGAAAGAAATTTCCTCCTGAGGCCTCACGGGTCCCCACACTTTTGCGACACAACTCTCTGACCTACTTCAAACATAGTGTGCGAGGGGGAGCAGAGAATAAAACGCAAAACAAACACACAAGCTACTCTCAGTGTCTTCTCTAACTGGTAATAGATCGGTTATTCCACAGGGATTGTAAGAAGCCACCAATCTGCTCCGTTTATTTCACACGCAAACACCTCAGAGACAAATAAGTCATCTCGGTCTTTCTTGTCCCTCACCCTTCTTCAAACCAGCCCTTTTGAAAAAACACAAACACCTTGTTTTATATCAGGTTCTGTATCAGGTTCTGTACCACAGCGCCTCAGAGAGATTTTACACTGTCAATTAAAGTACACAGACTCGTGTTTTGCTTCTACTTTAGCATGAGGGAATAATTAAGCCTTCAATACAGTCGGCTCTTCAATAAGCAAATGTTTCACATCACTCTCAGTCCTGAAGCTATCATAAATATTGGGAAATAACAACATTTTCTTAAAACGCTAGAGGAGAATGCAGCGACATGCTTGTTTGTGTATTTCTTTAATTTGTTAACTGGTAATTAGGAACTAAAGAGCAGACAGAGAGATGTTATGATTTGAAGACACTTTGTGAAAGGAATACTCATTATATGTAATATGTATGTACAAATGGTATGTGCCCTGTTTAACTTTTATGGACGGTACACATGGCTCCCTCATTGATATTCAAATAAGGAGCCAGAGTTTATTTAATTAGGTCAGTACAATGTGCAAACAGCACAGCATCAATGTCTCTGGCAACTAATATCCTCTGTTTAAATGGGTCAAACTATATGTTTTTATTTATAATGTTAATAAAGTCGTAATTTAGGTTTTCTTGTCTATTGTTAGCTCCCGTAACCAGATGCTTATGATGGTAACTTATGATGTCTTTGTTCTAAGATACCACGACTGACAATCAAAGAGTGACAGGGCATGTCATTGGTTGCTTGGTCTCTATTTTGGCTGGTTAGTTCCTCCCACACGGACATTTCATTGGTCCAAAATCCAGCTTCTTGTGATTGTATTGTAGGCCTAAATTATATTCTGATTGGCTGTGATTTTGTCACTATGTCATTGAGTTATTGTTCCTAAGTTTCATTAAATGCTCAATGCTAAACCAAACCATTAGTTTTTCATTAGCCTCTATATTTTTGTCTTGCAGCCATGTTTTGTTTTGCAGAACAGCAAAAAGTTGTATACAGTATGGTAAGTTGTCAGTTCACAGTTTATGCAGTTCTAGCAGAATGTTTAGACTCAGACCTTAGATTCAGACATTTTCTGCCTTGAGGGGGAGAAGTGGGGTCTCAGATCTGATTAAACAACAGATCACATTTTATCATTTTTCAGGTTGAGCCCCTTTTCCACATCCGATGCTTGATAACTTGTTTATCTACCTTTATTTGAAATCCAAGTAAAGGACAGCCTGTATCTCCTGGTAGAGAACCAGAGCACAGCATGTGTTGAATACCTTCTTTATGTGGATCACACAAAAACTTTTTAGCTTTTGTAATTCATTTCCAGGCCTTTCTGTCCTTGAGGCACCTCCAAGCAAAGCAAGACTGTTTCATACATGCTTCAGACGCTAACCACGCTAAGTTAATGAATCATTGACAGAATTTCCCCTCTCGCTTTGGAGCCTCACTCTGAAGACACCTTGTAAATCACTAACTCCACAAAGCAAACCCAGTAACCCTCAACACCGCCATGTCTGCGTTACCAAATGGCTGCTGAATTCTGTTAAATTCTGACAACCTTGCAGTGACTAAATGAGAAATCTGGAAGGCAGAAAGGATGATATTTCTGCAAAAGAAAGTATAGAGATGTTTTAGACAGGCCCGTGTTATTAATCCATTTTATAACAGAAAATCACTAAGAGCAACATCAGACCAACAATATTTGCCAATGGGGCTTGGGTGCAAACAACTGGCTCCTGGTGACTGGATTGCTCCGGCCCAGCTTGGCATGAACAGCGGTGACAGATGCTTGGAAATATTAGAAGCCCAAGAGATGAAGCTTAAGGAGCAAAAGCTACAGAAGTGATAAAGTTACTGTTAAATCATCATGCTGTCCCAACACACGAGCCTTACGATGTGCAAAATAGTTATAAATAGGCAAAAACGAAACCCCAGATGGCAAAACAATGAGATGGAGAACGGCGGTGTCTCTGTAAACATACATAATCGCCGTGAGAAACAGCTAATTGGATGATTTTTCTTTTAAGTCGTCCTTGGAGGCGCATAAAGATGTTTCCAGGACGACTTTGTTTTAAGTTTCCGTGCGGCACGACATTGACAAAACGCGAATGTGATTTTTAAGCTCCTAAAATAAACATCAGCCATATTCATAAGCCATACATTTTCATGAAGTCAGCCGGCACAAAAGGGACTTTTTAAAAAACACGGCTAGTCGAATGCTAATGCACTTATCTGAGCTAATTCAAAATCTTTCTTACCGCGGAGCCTAATTCCACCTTCTCCCCTTTCATTGTGCTTTTGTGGTAGTGCATTAGTTAAATTATCCTCATTTTGTCACACATTCTGTACTTTGCGTCCATGCTATTAAGTCCTTCATCTTTAGCTGCTGTGTTTTGCTGAGTCAAAGCTATTACGTGATGGTGCGGGCACTCTGATGAAAGCAGTGGTCAACACCGCGGCCATAATAAAATTCAAGGCCTGTACTCAAAGTTCACAGGGACTCATAAACTATTTCTATCATATAACTTTTGGTTTCATTTTCCTCACATTGGCCAAATCGCCACCATATAATCAATGAAAACTTTCTACACCCGTTATGGAATGGCACAACATACCTACAGTTAATAGACATCATTTTTTTTATTTCAATGTGCTGCATAGCTGCTCCATCCCCTTTATTTTACTATGAATTACATCTAAGTATATATAATTAGAATTGAAATTAGAAACGCAATTAATCACCAGCTTTAACAGTCAAATGTATCATATATATTGTGATATATATTGTGTTATAATATATCAGTCACATATATACAAGTATATTTAAACAACATTTGACTGCTAAAGCAGGCAATTAATTTCATTTCTAATTTTAATTTTATACAAGCATATGTTGTTGTAGCAATACCATAAATTGCTATAAAATTATCACTTTTCTAAAACTGTCCATGCAGTCTATTATACCAATGGATTTGCTTGATTTCCTCCAGGCCAAAGTAACATGGAAATAAAATCCCTTGCAAATAAAGTTCTAAGGAATTTATTTTCATTTTATTGCTGCTGAAGTGTAGCCTGCAGCGCACAGCTGCTTGCTTCATGTTAGTGAACAGTCTGAGATGATATACAGCTTTGCTTTCAGAGCAGACAGCCCCAAGCCGCTCTGGCACAACACGTTGTGCGCGCCATCGGTCAGCGACTTCTACCGCACGCGCGGTTGCACAGAATCACCCTGTTAACAGCCACACTTACACAGGTTCCAATTACCTCAGAAGGTAACCAGTCACTTGGTCTCTTTACAGCACCCTACTGGGGGAGTAATAAATATTTGCCTCTTTGTTACGATGTTTGTGCCACAGTTCCTCTGCTCCAGCCAGTCACTCTAGTCTTGGCTACCTGCGCTACAGCCTGGCGCGTGGACGCCCCATAACAATAAGAGGTGGAAAAACACCCTTTGGCCAGTCTCACTGTCTGTGCTCATGTAGAACTGTGGTCCAACCATTAGAAATAAACCTCAGATTTAAGAATCAGTGGGGGGAAGTGAAGAGCTTTATCTATTCTGTCCTAATCTTCTCATCTGCTCGCATGCTCACGTGCATTTCCAGTCCTTACCTATTCAGGTGACGACAGAACCCAGGCTCTCTGCTCCAGCTGCAGCATGTCAGCAGCATTTGTCAGCTTTACTGTCACTAAAATGTCACAATGTAGTCAGTTGTGTCAAGGAAAGAGGAATTTATCTCGACACCACTGCTTCGGCGCGCAGCTGTAAAATTCCAAAAGATTTACTTTGCCTACATTTCATATCCCAGTTGCCCTCCGTGGAGACAGTGGTTTCTGTTATTAATACAGTGTAAATGTGGTTAGAGGCGGTGATGTAGAAAGACAGATGGCCAAATGTATAAACTCATAAATAAAGACTGGCTCTTCAGGCCAATAAAAATAAACTCCATAAATGATGTCAGATCATAATACACACTAAATTTCTACAGCACCATCAAACGTGTGTAAATGGGACAACTGTTTCTCTGTGCCAGTCGTGCCAGCTGCAACTTTATTCTGGCAACATTCGACAACCAGCAAGAGCCGAGCGCAACACAAAGAGCCATTTAGATTGTGTAAACAGGCAAAGATACACAGCAGCAATCTTAGCATAATAAGATGATTGCAAACACAGCTGCGGACCCCCGCTTTATTAAAAGTGTGCTGCTCTGAGCATATTTCAGTCTCTCTGTTCAAATCCTCCAAGATAATATAGAATTGAAGAAGCATATTGTGGAATTAACTCCTGTCTTATTTTGTTGCACCCTGCAGCAGCTCACACAAAACACAAGGTAATATCAACTGTATAGGTGCTGTTCTGTCCAGCTACAGTGGGCAGTCTTGCTTTAAGACATGTGATGCCTCTTCTCCTCTCCCACTCGCGAGGCGTATTGTCACACTCACAAACACGCCTGCACTCACATACGCACGTCCACACCAGTCAGTGGGAAGAGGAGAGACTCGTACCGAGTGGCTTCTCAATGGCAGAAAAGAGAGCGACCGAGAGAGCAAGCGCATGAGCGCGACAGAGAGAAAGCGTGCTACACAGAAGTGCCGTCGCGTGTGCAGGACCCTCTGTCTTCTGGCAAAAAGTGAAGAGGAAAATTAGCTTGTTAATCTTCAGAAGAGGCTTTACCTTCAGAGAAGAGAGAAAGGAAGGCTGAAAAACGGGAAGAATATATCGCTTCCCTGGTGATTTAAAAGTGGAATGTCAAGCTTCTCGTCTCTTAAATCCCAGCTAGTTTTTGACAGCGTTCCACAGCTGTGAGGGGAGAATTTGGTGTTGGGTGCTTGACTGTGTTCAGGGGATTGCTGGAAGTCAACAAGAGGGGATCAAGGGCAGGAGAAGGACTCCTCATCATCTCCGTGTGACCCACAGATCCGAACAGGAACTTTGCTGGGAAGCTCTTTCCCGAAAGTCTGAATGGATATGTGACCATGTTTGTCTGAGGATTTTAATGAGGGAAATTTAAAGCCAATTCCATTGACATTCTCCTGACAGTGTCTCACAGGTAAGACCAGGTGTGAGCATTTAATCACAGTAGGATTTAAAAAGAATCTGCAGGAAGTCAGTTTGACTGGAATGGTCTGAAAGTCAGTCTGTAAGCACAGGTGTGAACATTTTGGCAAACTTGACTCACATCCATGTGCAAAAATCATGCATGTTTAAGTACATCTTTTGTACAAGCATGCATATCTGTGTTTTATTTTCCTTAATGATATTTTGCTTCCTTAAGGCTAATCAAAGGCTTATTGAGGCTGGTGAGAGTTCTCTGTAGGTTTAGTAAGGGGGGGACTAGATATAGATCTCTGTCAGTTCTTTCAGAGCTCAATGTTGCTACTGTTATATCTCATACAAACGCAATTTTACTCTCTATAATATGGACTGTATTCTGTACACATAACTAACAACCTATCTGTACTACAGATGTTCAGGGCAAGGTTTTTGTTCAACTATACCACGTTTTATTAGAACCTGAAACGTTTGTAGACACACAAGATGCCTTATTATTATTTGTTGCGAAACTATTATGAGTGATGTTTATGTACACACCGTAGGATGTCGGCTCATATGTTTATTATCATTAGCCGCGAGCATATAACAGATTGCGGACATCTGATGTCCGCGCGAGCGTTTTGGGGAGAGCGCGTGCGGAGCGCAACGGGACGGTCACGAGAACGCGGATCATACAGTAAATCTACGTGTGATTTATCATCAACGCAGATCATTTATTATATTAATACAATAATTAGACGCCAGAGCGAAGAGATCGCGCCATCAACCAGCTGCTCTCAACAAACTCCCGGCATTGCAAACAAACATTTCTTCAAAGCGTGACAAAAATACTGCTTACAGATTAAAATATAACACGCAACAGAATGCATCGCATCTTTAGGGTGATTTCCTTAAATCCGACATTGATTATTTAGCTTCCCGATGAACTGTGTAAACAGTGTTCTGGATCATCAATTCATTTCCTCATTTTCTTGTTTTGCATATTAAAAGATTTAAACTGAATGTGTAAAATTTCTTTAGGCACTACTGTGTTAAGGACGACAGTTTCCGAGACGGTTTTCTTGTGACAGAGTCGTTGCGAGCTCCTCTGGGAACAGTTCCTCCACATTTCCACAAAACTGCGGATTAAAGAGGCTTTGGTGGAGGAAAGCAGCTTACAATGTGCTGTTAATAATTATATGCTTAATTCTGGTCTTGATGAATATTCATTGGATATCTCAATGCCATTTAAGGGTGCGCTGAGTGATGGGTGCAGGAGAACTCCAGTGTGCCATCCGTTAATTAAACACTGTTTGCCATTTAAAGTGACGGAGATGTTGGGATTTCTGCCATTTCGTTCGGTAGATGCTGCTGAGGAGTGATTTAAAGGTGTTAATACTGTTACAGATGTCAGCTCTTTGCTTGCATTTTTAAATTGAAAAGTTGAAAGAATACTTTCTGGTGGAACTTTGTGTGTTTAAGTTAATTAGAACTGACACCCCATCATTTGCTTTTGTTGTTTATGCCAAATGTTGTTTTGTTTATGGGTTATTAGGGGTTTTGTTTATGGATAATCAGGTTTTGAACAATAATTAGTCATGAGGGAACTCATTTGACTTGTGTTGCTGTCTCACAGCGATACACTGTACATAGTTTAAGAGCTAATCAATCTAGTTAATGCACTAGTTATGAGGGGACCCAATCATTAACTACTGCTCACAGCAGAGAGGGCTGTTCCCTGATGATTAATTAGTGTGATTTTAATAAGTGCTAGTGACCAGCCATGGAGTGCCCGGTCAATAATAAATCTTGTTATACGTTACCTGTTGATTTAATACGACATAGCCATGTTTAAATTTAAAGGGCTTTAAATAAAAGTTTATATGGGAAATAATTCTTGTGTGTAAGAGGGTGAACTCAAACATAGGCGTGTGAGCCGATAGGTGTCAAACAGAATAAACACTTGCTTTTATCTTTTGTCTTTGATTTCTTTCCTAGCTAGCGCTCCTGCCATGTCCTGGTTCCTCAGTCTGTGGATAAATGTTAGCTGCCTTCTGCTGTGCCACGCCACTTTATACGAGACCATCCAACAGCATCATGTGACCCGCCCGGGACGCAACGCCATACAGATACTGGGTCAGTTTCTCGTTTCATGTACTTTGTGCCTGAGTCTGTGATTGGTTTTCTGCTGCTGTTTGGCTGTGTAAGTCTTGTTGTAGATGGAGCTGTATGAAAGATCTGCTAGGGTCTGTCACAGACACAACCCTGTCATTGTAAGGTCATGTTTGAGAAGACATTGAGATGGACATGATCACATAGTTCACATACAACATCACATACAACATTCCACACAGAGCAGCATAGTAGTGAGTAACGCGCATAACTGCGTTTAAAGCGCTTACGAAATGTTGTTGTTGTTAAGTGAATCGTAATGTTTCATCCTCTTCTCTTGGAACCCCATGCAGTTCTCTGCGGATGAATTCGTAGTTACGAGCCCCACCTCAGTCATGTTTTTTAGAAAAGCGATTTGTGTAAAAATCCTCCCTCTACCAGCCCAGAATGCTTTGTTCTTGCTTTTCCACGAGTGACTTGTTAAGGGTTTTGGATCATGAGAATCCTTATGCAGGCTGCAGCAGTAGAAATCTGCCATGTGCGTGTGTGTATGTGTGTGTGCGTGTGAGACAGGCTTGGGGCTAAACTCTCCTATCAGTATGCTGTGAATACAAGCAGCTTTGATCACAGAAGCTCTGGTGGAAATGACAATTTACGTCTATCGCCCGCTCTGTGGAAGCATTCAGCAATTAAGGACTGTTTCGCTGCGGGGGCCAGAGTGAAGAGAGACAGCAAGGTGGGTCTCCTTTCCACGCTAAGTATGCAAATGACAGCGTTGTGGCATATTTTCAACAGTGACGCCGAAGCTAAGGAACTCTGAAGCAATTTAAGGTTGTGCGAGTTGGATTACTGCAAAGCTCAATTAATATTTGCAGTGTCTTGTTCTTATAGTTTATGTATTACAGCTTGTTACATTATTCCATTTTCATTAGTTACTGGGAAGTCCTTAAAGGAATCGTTCACTCAAAATTAAAACATTCTGTCGCTGACTCGTCCCCATCTTTGTTCCATGGAGCACAAAAGGAGTTATTTATAGCAGAACGTACAAGCTGCTTGTTTTTGTACATTGAAAGCAAATAGAGACCAAGATTGAAGCAAGATTTTTAGTGAAAGTTGTACTTTTTACTTTTATAATGCTTTAATGGTGCTTTTTGCAGTTGGTGTTCTATGGAAGAAAGTAGGTCTTTGTTTGGAGTGATTTAATTAAGCACAAATAATGCCAGAATTTTCATTTTTGGGTGAACTATCCCTTTTAAAGGATTTAAATATTTGGACACCAGCGATTAAGGCATAGTGAAGTCTATAGCTAATTAGTGACTGAATTATAGTGAACTAAGATTCTAGGCGTCTAAAGGATGCAGTATGTATGTCTGGGCAAGGCACCACATCTCACAAAGCACTTCAAACTCATTAATCCAGTACGGGTGCTGAGGAGCGCGACGTACGTCAGACACACCCCGATGACTTTTTAACACCGGAGTTCCAGGATTTTATCCGGCCCGGCAGAGCATGGTGCCAAAAGATCTACAAGGAAGAGCATGCCCCATAGTAAGTGTCTCCTGAATAATTTAAGAGGTCGGCTAAACAGCAAAAGGAAGTCATCTCCCAGTCCACAGCATATGGAAAAGTTAGACGTGTTGTGTGAAAAATCACGTCTTCTGTGTTAGAAAGGTCGGGAGGGTTTGGTAATGGAGGGTTGTTGGGTTTAAACACGCTCCCACGCACACATGCGCGCAGGCATTCATATTTCAGCCGTCGAGGACCTTTTTTCTTTCCTAGCTGGAGCGCTTGTTTATACAATAGCTTGATTTTGAGGCAGAAGCTTGTGCTGAGGAGTTCTCTTACGGGCTGATTATTACGTCCGATCTGATTTGTGAGCTGTTGTCGTGTTTCTTTGTGAGCTAAATCATAGTTCAAGGCCTTAAAGGAATAATTCCTACAAAAAATAAATAAAAGGAGAATTATTTATCACAAAATGTCTTAGTTTCAGTCTGTTTTTCGCATCGTTATTGGTGTAGAAGACTTGATATATATGGCATGGCTGTATGAATTACTTTTCTGGATCTGGACCCCATCCACTTTCATTGTTTGGAGGAAACTTTTGGGTAATCTGTCCCTTTAAATCTTTCTCTACGGCTATAATGGTGCATTATAATTCTACACCCATTAGACGAACTAGACTTCTAATGGAGCCTTTAATACAATCCCTTTATAATGACATAGGTGCAAAGGCATGGAACAGGCTAATTAGATGTCACTGAGCTCATCAAGCCTTCCCACAATGCACCAGTTTTGTTATTAACTGAGTCAACAAACTTTTAAAGGTGCCTGTATTGGCATCATTGTTAATTGGCTTTCTTGATGTCAGGTCTGCGGGCAGCAACAGCCGACGTTCAGTAGCACCTGCTAGCTTCCAGCTCATCCGTCCATGAGTCTGTCTACTTTGAAGAAAGATGTCCAGATTAAACTGCTAGAGTAGAACGAGCTCATGTGATGGGGAGTTTTGATGAACGTTTTCTTAATGAGACATCTGTTGCTTGCGATACGTGAATGCTTCATCTCATCAGGACAGAAAAATGAACCGCGTGCAGATGTGTAACATTTTAACCGGGTATGAAGGACTCCTTAAATATCTATCTTTATGACGCACACTTTAGATGGAACCTAAAGGGTATTTGTAAAGATTAAAACTGGTTTGTTTCTTAGTCTGATCTTAGTCTTTTACTTTTCATATACATATTCATTTATTTTGTTTAAATCCTTTAGTTTTTCCTTACTCATCCAAAAATCATTTGGATGAGAACAGTTTCTAAAAATT
>JAZGTJ010018741.1:0-11276 GCA_036877575.1 Botia almorhae | reverse complement strand
TGTGGGTCAAGATCGGCCATACTTATGTGGGCCACATATCTATATCTGACATCTGGGCCAAATACTACATTTGACATCTGGCCCATGTCTTGTGTGCCGCCTTTAAACCAGTACCACCTCTGCCAAACCCGGGCCATGTTTGGCCCACATGCTGTATGCCAGTGCCGGATGAATGCCAGCTGTGCCAGATGCAAGCCAAATCTGGGCCAAATTTGTTTGCTGACTGGGCAGCATTGTGGATGACCCCACACACCCCTCCCATACACACTTTACCCTTCTACCGTCTGGCAGACGGTACCGTAGCATTCGGGCCCTCACAACCAGACTGGCAAATAGTTTTTTTCCCCATGCCATCAGGCTCCTCAATAATCAGTAAAACTGGACTGAAGGATTACACACGCACACACACAGACATACACACACACACACTTTTGCACTAAAATATTTCGCACTAAGTCACTTTGCACATCTGGCTGCCAAAAGATACAAATGTTTACACTCTTAACAATGTTTACAATCTGTTTTACTGTTTACTGTTTACATTATGGCTCCCAAAAATATACATTGTAACATTCACACTCTTAAATGTTTACAATCAGTCAAATGTCTGTCTGCACTCGTTTTTTGCACTTGTGCACTTTATGTATATACTGTTTAATTTATGTAGCCCTGCATGTCTGTGATGTTCAGTGTTTGTCTTATGAAGCACCTTGTTTCTGGAGAAACGTCTCATTTCACTGTGTACTTGTATATGGTTGAAAAGACAATAAACTCCTCTTGTAACTTGTAACTTGAATGGTTTTCCCCTGTTTATCTGTTGGTTTATTGTGTATGATCTGGATTGTTTCTCATTTTCGATTGTTTGCCACCTGCCTTAGTATTTTGGATTGTCTTACCGTTATTGATTGTTTGTAGTCTGCCTCAACCCACGACTGTCTCACGATTATTCTCTTGTTTTGCCTATGCTGAGATTGTTTGTTGTTACTGATTCTGCCTGCCGACCCTTCTAATAAATTTAACTGCAGATTGTTACAGTGGAGGCTCCAGCCTCCTCTGCTCCGTGCCACCAGAGGGAGCCTTCTCCAATCTCCTGGACTCCTGAACTACATCTTCCAGAATGCATTCTACATCTGCTGATCACTTCCTGTTCACCTGTGCCACCTGTTCATTGTTTCCCACTGCCTATTTAAACCGGACTATCACTCTTTGCAAAGTCTTGTTTGCAAGGGGTTTTCCTGTATTTTACTGCTGTTTTTGTGTATGATCTGAATCATCCTTTGGTTATCGATTGTTTTTTGCCTTTCCTTTGGATTGTTTATTGTTTTGATTCTTGCTGTCTGCCCCGACTTTTGGACTGTTTCTGGTTTTCAGTCGTTCATTGCCTGTCTACGATTTGCCATGCCAGTGTTGCCTGTTGATTACCTTCGCCTGTTTGACCATTCTAATAAAAGCTGCATATGGATCCTACCCCCTCTGACTCTTTCATACACAGATGGATCCTACTCAGTCTGATTCGTCGTTACACTATGCAAAGTGAGCAGGGCAAATTGGGATACAAAACATAAGAATTAATTAATAATAATAAAAGTATGCCAAATATTTATACTAATGCAAAGCATTAACATTTTATTATAGTCTCTGGAAAGCATCTCCAGTCTCTATCGTCATCATCAGTATCCTCATTACCATTTCTGTTTTATATATGGTTGGACATTATTATATATGTTTACACATTACCACTCTGCTACCATCTGTCTGTGAGTCTGAATTCTGTTACAGACAGAGAGAGATGATCAGGTAAGAAGAATATGGATTAAGTCAAATGACTTAAAAGGAGCTATGATCAGTATTGTCAGTTTTTGACAAATATCAGATGCAACACAAGAGGAAGAGAGAGTGCAGAAGCAAGAGATGGATGAACTGTGCTAATGCCTTGTGAAAATATCAATACAAGTGTAGTCTTTTAGCATAATAGAAACAATTACCACAGCAGCGCTATGTATTATAATAAAACAGATGAGATGATGATGTCAATGATGACAACGAAGAATCACTCTGAAAACTGAGAAACTTAATTGCAAAAAAATAGACAAAAAGAAATCTGCATGCAGAAGTAAAAAGTCCCAACAAAAATTCAACAAAAACAGTCCAAATTAAAATTTCTTCTTGAGAAAGCATTTCTCCAGATGCATGGACAAAAACCAGAGAAACAGGTGTAGCGTTCTGTTGAACTTTTTAAAACATCCCTTTCTCTGTCAACTCCCAGCTCTAAACATCTGGTCTTTTAGATTTATATGTATGCATACTACAACATACTGGTTCACACGCATTCATAGAGCAGTTCAATGTATCCATTTTGTTGCAAAGCACATCTGCAGAACTGCGGTGTGTGTGTGAACAGACCCTTTATTTCATGCATACACTGTTTTTGCTGACTAAAATGGAAACTTTATCTACTACTCTTATAATAAGGTTCAAAATATTCTCCTTTAGACTTGACTGCAGTCTAAACACTTATCTGAAAGGACAGCAATTAGATTTCCTGTAATTTATAGCAAGCAGTACTGTGACAAAATTGCCAAAATTGATGATAAGATCAGATAGAGGAGACATGAAATTAATGGATAATGTGTCACTGAAAACTTCCTAGCCTTGTTTCTAAATGCAGCCTTTCTGTCTTATGCACATTCAAAATGTGATGAATGAGATATTAACAATGTATTTTCTATTATAACAGTTGTCCTGTTGTTTACATTACACTTTACTAAAATGTATTTAGTTCTGTTTATTACCAGTGCAAGCTGCAAGCTTAACCAGTGCCTTGGCTTGCATATACTCTTTAGGTTGTTAAACTTGTTTTAGTGACAATGATTGGTTTAATTTTGTAAACACGGGTGATGTAAGGTTAACAATCTAAATCAGCACCAACAAATAGTAGATTGTGAGGGTATGGTTATTATTGAAACAAGAAGTAATAGCCAATTGGTTTCACTCATGGTCTGGCCCCTCCTCTTTCCGGTATCACCACAGTCAAACGAAGCTCTAAAAAACAGATTGTTGTGCTTCATGTTCCTACATATATTGAAATTCTTGCAGCGACTCGGTTTGTTTAAATTCTATTCCGTTGATAATTTGATTAAATTGAGTCTTTAAATTAAATATAGGCTAAACGTACATTTAAACAAATATACATTCCAGGTCAAACCTCGGATACCATCTTCAGAGGTATTACTAAATAATTTAATGCTGTATCACAACATGCTGCTTTTCTTTTTTTTGTAAAATGAAGTTGATAACATATTCCAATAATTTGTGAAAAGTGTTAAATCATTTAATCGTTTTGCAGCTGGATACATGATGGACGGGTGGGAGAAGTGGCGCATCGTGTGCCTGGCCGCTCTGTCCCTGGAGGATATTAAAGATATTTATTTATTCAGAACTTTGATAACAGGGTTTCTGCTGATGGGATAAGGTGGGACCCTGTGGTATCGACGATTGGCAAAAGCGGTCAGGGAGGCTCAAAACCCCTCTAAGCTGGCCGGCTGGATTGAAATGGTGGTGGGCAGAGCTGTTAGTACTCAGACTGTGGTTATGGACCGCAAATTGGATAACATTGTGGAGAAACTAGCTGTTATGCAACGCTTTTTGGACAGACCTGGAGACCAGTGACAGACATTAGATATCTGCGACATTGGCAGATATTGATCTAAATTTGACAAAAAGATCCTTTCTCTTTTGGCTTCCCCCTCTTCTTCCAGACGGCCTCGGCCAAGGCCGTTGCTGAAGACAACTTCCCCCGGAGAACAAGATAACGAAACACTTTGAATTCCTCCTCCCCGTTCCAAGGACACCTGTTGGACTGGGTTTTTCAGACTCCGCAGGCTTACACACACACGCACACATATGTACATAGCTACAGATAGACACTCACTGCCTCCCCAGCATCCCACGCCTTCGTGTGCTTTAACCCCAAACCCCCGTGTGGGTAGGCGGGTCTGTGTGACCAGCGCCCTTTAGCTGCAGGACTGGATGGCTGTTACCTACATTGGACTACTTCCACATTCCCTGTCCCCCTCCCCTGTTGCAATGTCATGTCTATGTTCATGTGTTTATGTGCTTGTTGCTGAGGCTTTTTTCCCCCTGATCTCACACTGCCCTACTTGAAGGACAGTCTGGGAGGGTTTTTTTTTTCACCTCCATTTTCCTAATGTATCTTATATTCTTAATACAATAATCATTTTTAGATTTAATTATTATTTACTTTAATATTTGAAATTGAGTTTGTTTAGCATGTCCACTGAGTCATGATTATTCTGATTATGTTTCTCTTACCTGCTTTTTTTAGGTTACACCTGTGGTGAACCTAAATTCTCTTTTACATCCGTGGTGATTTACAAGCAATCACCAAGTACAAAAGAACGACTCCGTTATATAGGTCTTACAGCAGAGGATTTCACACAGTGTGTCTCGCGCTGGTGTCAGTGCGAGGCAGTTGGCATAACTTCCCTGTAAAGCTCTTCTCCAAAGACTGTTGCAGACTAGAAATTTGTGTGGTGGGAAAGCACTGGATTCTGATCAGTATTCCGGTGATGGCTCCCTCCGGTGACTCGGCGGAAGGGAAGCTGGAGCCTCCACTGTAACAATATGTGTATTAATATATTAATATCTGTAATATCTGTAACAATTTAATTATATTAGTAATTATAGAGCTATGTAATTATAATTCTAACTAGTAATGAATTAAAATGAATTAGAATAAAATGAAAATGAATTAAAGTGCTCTCTAACTGTTATTGTTACTATTATCAACTGGATTGCTATGGGATCATCAGGGTGGAAAGAGAGGTAGAGCTGGGAGTGGGAAAGGAGGAGACTTGACTGAACACGACTTTTTCCAGAATCTTGGCCATAAATGGAAGCAGGGATACCAGTCTGTTACCAGTCTGATGCTGGCAATACATTTTATTTGCATTAAAATGACCTCACAGAGGACACATGTGCTGCTTTTTCCTCGTTGCCTTTAAACGCCTAATGAAACCTACAAAGTGGAGTCACGCAGAAGTGAACCTTATAATGAAGGCATTAATGATTGATGAATATCTCTGTTGACCACTTACGCCTGCATCATTTTTTCTTATCCTATACCCGATGATCTTCGACATCATGACAACAGAGTTGAATAAGTTGACGTCACTCTTAAATAATGCGACTGAATTTTAAAACCAGACTAGAGGATGCTTGTTAACTAAATCTGGTTTTCAGTTTAACTTTTTTGCCCACCGTGTACATCATTGTGTTCATCACGGGATTAATTTGGAACATTTTGGCGACATGGATGTTTGTGTGTCATATGAGGCCATGGAGCAGCAATTCTGTATATATGTTCAATTTGGCACTTGCTGATTTTTGTTACGTGCTCTCGCTTCCTTTTCTAATTTTCTATTACTTTAATAAAACAGACTGGATTTTTGGAGACGTGCTATGCAGGCTGCAGAGATTTATATTCCACGTGAATCTCTTTGGTGGCATTTTGTTTCTGACGTGCATCAGCGTGCACAGGTATTCTGGTGTGGTCCACCCTCTGAAATCACTGGGGAGGCTGAAAAAGAAAAACGTGGTGCGCACCGTCGCTCTTGTGTGGTTTGTAGTAGTGGTGGGCATCTCTCTGATTCCCTATTCTCAAGCACAGGGCCGAAGAAAGTATATACAACTTTGTCTACAGTATGTGCAAGACAGTGTTTGGTTTCTGCATCCTGTTTATTATAAACCTGGGCAGTTACGGAGGTATCATCAAGACCCTCATTTACAATGTTATGAACAATGCTCTGTTGAGAAAAAATCCATTTATCTGATCATCATTGTGCTTACAGTTTTTGCAGTCTCCTATTTGCCATTCCATGTCATAAAGAATCTAAACATGAGAGCTCGGCTCTACTTCCTGTGTCCAGACATGTGTGGTTTTAATGAGTTTATAAATCCCAGTCTTAATAGCTGTGTGGACCCCATTCTGCACTGTAGAAAAATCTGTATATTAACAGTTGTTTGACTATATATTTTTACAGAAACTGTCTGTAGAACATGATTTAAAAGTGTTTCTGTTTATTTAAATTTTTTTACATTATTTACAGTAATGTTTTTAAATGGGATAAATAGGTTTGATATGAAGAAAATGTTGCAGCTGTGTCGTTCAGCTATGTCGTTCAGCTGTGTCAGCTGTGTCATTCTTGACGGACAACTGAATATGTTGAAACTTTAGCATCCGCTAAGTGTGGTGCCTTAAGGGTGTTTCCATTGTTACATCGTTTTATAATTTCCTCGTGGAACTTGTAAAAGAGATATTCGGGGTTAAGCTTTAGCCTCCTCTAAGCGTGTGAACGTGTCTAAAGCGTGTCCGCATCCCCGTGGGCCTCTTAAGAGTTGTCATAGGGGGAAGCACATCCTGAAATTCTTTAGACACTCAGTGCCCCCGACTGCCTCGGATAAATACAGGTTAATATCAGTAAAGACCTTCACTCAACCATCCTGGTTAAACAACACAATTCAAATTTAGAAGCGACTATACGAGCCAACAACATCAACGTTTTGTTACGGAAGAAAATAATGCTGTGGATAGGGCCCAACAGCTCCACAACCTTGCCGTTGTTTGTAAAGGTCGACCTCTTCATCAAGCCCCTGTTTCAGTCTACAGGGTCGCTGCCATCAATGTGACCAGTGGTATCTTTGTAAAACAAGCCCACCATTGAAATGGTCTCCAGAGTGTCTTTGCTGTAGTTAACAAGGCTCTCTATGATACATCAATCGGGGTACATACTCAAGCTCTGCAAAAAATCAAGCAGTCTCCAAGGCTCACATTGACTTGCAAGAATACGGTAGCATCTTCGCCTGTCCCAGTGATGGAAAAACTCAAGGCGCTGTGTCCGATATAGCTGATAAAGGTGGAACTTCTAAATACGTGTTTTCTCGAGTCAGCGGCACTGTGAACCAACTTGGACTTTATGCACTCGCGAACATGTCACGAAATAATGACATGCTAAAATATAGGCTCAACGCTTCTCTTAAACAACAAGCTTCACTTTACAGACTTCTTACGCTCGCTCCGTAATACTAAGGGTTTTTCCTTTCGGTTGCGTTTTGTTTGCTTTATCGCGTGAACGTGTCTTATCCCAGGTGGTACAGACCGACGTTTACGGGACATGACCATACATCCTTTCGACCATACAAGTTTTGTCCGAGAACATTCAAGACACTGTCCATGATCATTTTAGCTCTCTTTTTAAGTGCAGCTTAGTGACAGGGGTTGCACGGTTTACGGTACTACGGTAGTATTGTGATACTAAAGGTCCAAAATACTAGCGGTGCCACAGTATTTTTTAAACTGTAGTATTGTTGTAACGAAGCCAGGCTCCCACGTCAGCAAGGAGCGCAAGGACTTCTATTTTGACGTTTAGTTCTTGTCTCACGTTTATGATGTCATTGTCCCTTTATGTCACTTCCTGGTTTTGTTTGATTGTTTGCACCTGTGTCTAATTGATTGCTTAGTGTATTTAAGTTCTTAAATTTTGTGCAGCGGGTGTGGGTTGTTGAGGTTAGTCGGTGGTTCTTGGTGGTGTCTGAATATTCATTGCTGCTGTTAGCACTTGTCGTTGTCATCGCTATTTTTAACGGTTTGTGTTTGTATTTATTGTTGTGGTTCTTTCATTAAATATACCTTTTGATTTAGCTCCTTGTCTTTGCCCATTTTTTCACAAAAACAACCGTTCAGCTCAATCTCTCATTGTAACAATTGTCATTGCAGTTCTACTGTAAGTAAGGTCGTATTTGGTGCAGTTGGTAAAATGGTCTAACATTTGTGCCTGCAAATAAATAATATAGTGTCTTTTTTTTGTTCTATCATATTTCTATGTGCCCTTGAAGTGCTCAAAGTACTGTGCTGAAATCGCGCCTTATATGCCATATATGGTATTGTGCGTTTTCTGATGCTTCAATTCAAACACGCATCTGATTCAGTTAGTAATTTATTTAGCTTCATTATTGTTCTTGAGTTTTTTTTTTAAATATCCAGTTATTCATTCTCATTAAACAAGGATTCTGAGGACAATTTGGTCTGTTTTTATTTATATCGTATTTCTGAAAATTGCTTCATTTCGTAGATTTGAATTACAATAACACAAATACAATATTGCATGGTATCGTGATACTACTTGGTATTGTGATACTTCAGCTGGTATATCACCGCTGGTGTAGTATGCTACGTTTAAAGACAAGCTGAAACATACAGACATGTTATGACTGTACACTTTGCATTCTCATCAGGGTTTGGAGTGAAATCCCTTTTTTTTCCCCATCGTTACAACGGACAGTTGCCAGGTGTAACAGGAAGTTAGTGTCTTCCTTTTTCAACATGTACCATGTTCTAGAATATTCTATCTCACACAGCCCGACCTGCTACTGGCCTTTCAAGTCAATAGGCACCCCTAGCAGGGTCGTTGCTAGGGTCAGAGGGAATGAGGGGCTCAGCCCTACTTCACCCCGCTGCCTCCCACCAACTCATGGATTATTTGCAAGGCATACATTATTTTGTAAATGATTAATGGATAACAAACCAATACATATGGTACTCTGAATTTATTGAATTTTGAACACACTGTATGAACAAAACACAGTGTTTAAAGTGCAACATATTCCAAAAGATCAGGTGCTTTTGACAATACATTAGGGGCTTAAGCCCCCAAAGCCCCCCGCCCCTCGCAACACCACTGACCCCTAGTTTTGTTCTGTAAATAGATAAACGGTTTTCAGGGTATACTGTCAAAGAAGCATTGCATGGTAGCATAAAAACCGTCGTCCATGAAGGCCTTTGGCTCGAATGCCATTGCGACGTTCGTGAGAGCGAACCGCTGAAAGTCAACCAGAGCTTTTTTGTCTACGTAACGATTTCATTTTGAAGGCCACCCTAACCATTTTACTAAAACTAGCTTATTACTGCTTTTTCTCCTCCAATCTTTTCCACCTTAAACACCTTGTCTTTGCTCACTATTATTTTTTGTAACGTGCTCATAAAACATTCTGTCGACAATTTCCCCATCATAATCAGACAATCTGTATATAGGGGGTTTATGCGGTACACACGCCGCTATAGTAAAAATTATTTGGTGTAGTTCTGCTCATAACCTTTGGCAAACAGGCCTCTCACTTTTGAAACCCGCACAACGTCTCAGATTTTAAATTTAAACAATGGCTTTGCTGTCTTTTTAATCCCGCCGTACAGATTTTGAAATACTGTAGCTTTGTTTTCTTTGTTGGGACCTATCAGACGCATTTTAATACTTAATGATGATAACCGGTGTTATATCCTAGGCAAGGCAAGGCAAGTTTATTTATATAGCACATTTCATACATAATGGTAATTCAAAGTGCTGTACATAAGAGGAATTAAAATCATAAAAACAGAGAATTCAAGAACATTTAAAATGATTTAAAAGTTTATCTAAAATTAATTAAAACAGTAAAAATTATTATACATAAAATAATGCAATCTGTTCGGACGTAGCACAGTGCTCAGTTTGCATTTAAATGTGGCTAATGTATTAGCACATCTGATCTCTTCTGGAAGCTGATTCCAACTGCGGGCGGCAGAATAGCTAAAAGCGGATTCCCCTTGTTTTGTGTGAACCCTTGATATTACTAACTGACTCGATCCTAGTGATCTGAGCTGTGTGTTGGGTTTATATTCAGTGAGCATATCTGCAATGTATTTAGGTCCTAGGCCATTGAGTACTTTATAAACGAGTAAAAGTACTTTAAAATCTATCCTAAACATAACTGGAAGCCAGTGTAAGGACCTGAGGACTGGTGTGATATGCTCTGATTTTCTGGTTCTAGTCAGAATCCTGGCAGCAGCGTTCTGTATGAGCTGCAGTTGTCTAATGATCTTCTTGGGAAGGCCGGTGAGGAGACAATTACAATAGTCCACCCTGCTGGTGATAAAGGCATGAACAAGTTTCTCCAAGTCTTGACGGGAAACAAAACATCTAATTCTTGCAATGTTTTTGAGATGATAGTATGCTGATTTAGTTATTGCTTTGACATGGCTACTGAAACTGAAGTCTGACTCCAGAATCACACCAAGATGCTTAACTTGATTTTTTGTTTTTTTTACCCCTAACATCAAGGTACGCATTCACCTTATAAACTTCATCTTTGTTTTCAAATGCAATGACTTCCCTTTTCTCCGTGTTTAACTGAAGCAAGCTTTGGCACATCCAACTGTTAATTTCATCAATGCATTGGCAGAGGGAGTCAATGGGGCTGTAGTCATTTGGCAATAAGGCTAGGTAAATCAGGGTATCATCTGCATAGCTGTGATATGTGTAACGAAGAGTCAGACAGGTTAGGATCCATTTGCAACACTTTTAATAACAGCGATATCAAACACAAGAGCAAGGCAAATCATAATCAAAAGCAGGCAGAGGTCGGGGCTGTCAGCAAACAGGCAAAAACAGAAACAGGCAAATGATCAGGGCAGGCGGCAGACAACGATAATCAAACAACAATAATCCAAAGGGCAGGCGGCAAGAATCAGAATCCAAAAACAGTCCAGGTCAAAACACAGAAATCCAATAATGATAATCCAGGAAATAAACGCTCAGAAATGTTACCAGTGGCAAACAAGACTTCGTAATGAAAGAGAGTTAATGTCCGGGTTAAATACTGTGATTGATGAGCATCCGGTGTGGGTTAGAAGGTGATCAGGTTAGTGCCGTGGCTGATGGGAAATGTAGTCCAGACTGGAACGTTTAATATTTAGGAGATGAGGATCTCTGCAGCCGCGGTGGAGAGGGAGCTGGAGCCTCCCTCGTAACAATATGCAATTTGGTTCTTTCTCATTATTTGACTTAATGGAGTGGAAGCACAGTCTTCAGACACAACATTCAAAAGTTTTCTAACTGACTTTCTGACTGATCTTTCTGATTGATTCACCCCTGATAATAAAATAGTTATTCACATCTTCCCACCCAGACAGTTCTAATAAATTATATTTTTTCCATGAGATTTGTTACACGTCAAGTCAAGTCAAGTCAGCTTTATTTATATAGCGCTTTTCACAAAGTGTCATTGTTACAAAGCAGCTTTACATTTATGATAAATGTACACAGCACACATAGACAGACACACAGACAGACACACAGACAGACAGACACACAGACAAAGAGAAAACAAGGTAGGAGAAACAGGTGATATTATGCATGTTATACAATCATATATGGGGTATGAAT